>JAPQWV010004773.1:0-26609 GCA_027422505.1 Craterostigma plantagineum
CCCGTACACAACCGAGGCACTTTGGAAACTAGACCTCCACCTAGGTTGTCGCACGCCAAGTTTCGATCCACGTCATTTACCCAGGAAATCAATTCCCCAACTGGATGCAGCTTGCTACCGAAGGGCCACCGAATCCAATAAATTCATCCCTCCACGTGCGAAAGACTCCAATCGTGCTCCTTTGTGCATTCAACACGTCCGGAAGACAAGGGTTTAGGGTAGGTGTTGCGAAAGATTCGCTCTCGGGTACGAATTCGCAAATGAAAGTTCAACACAAACTACGAATGAATCGCAAATTAACGCTCAATGACTCTAAGGGATTCGTTATGTGTTCGTTTGGGTACCCTTCAAAGTGAAGTGCTTTTTCTCTATATAGACCACAAATAGCTTCTAAACTTCACAAGGAAAGTTAAGCACAGAATATGCAACAGAAAGCTCTATAATCACGTGCATTAACTCAAGGAATCATGTGAAGAATAAACCATCAAGCTCAACGGTCATGCATGAATTCTTACCATAAATACACAAATTTACTTTCATTCCACGGTAATCTCATCCGCCTGTCAGCACATTCCGTATATAGACTCAATCAGCATATTACCACATATAAGTCCAGTCATTTAGTCACTTTCCAAAATATAAATCCCAAGTCGCATAAGGAAAGCTATATCATTGATTCACTGATTTAAGAGTCAAGTAAGATAGCACTCAAACGGATATATTATTGATATTTTTTCCTAAAATAAATTGATCACATGTACAGCTCGACAGAATATCCTTTCAATATAGAAGCACACAATCATTCATATCCGGGTGATCACATCGATATTCTTTCCTAAAATAACTCAGTCTTGCAGACAGTTTAGACATCACTCACATGATATATTTTCCATATATAGCACTCAACGAGATTCCATTCATAACGAAAACAGTCATAACCAGGTGATCACATTAATATTCCAGTTAAGCACAAGATCAAACAAATCGATTATCTTAACAATTAATCACATTTAAGCGCTTAATCGAACATTTTTACATACTTAAACATCATATAACATGCATATCGAGTTTTCCAATTTGTACCCCCCAATTTACATAATTAATTGTAATAATCAAAACTCTCATAATCATTTGGACCAAAAAGGTCTACAATCTCCCCCTTTTTTATGATGACGAGTAACTATTGCCTATCTTAAGCATAAGAGTACACTCGATAATGAAGCCATTTACGCATGTAGCATGTTTAAGTATCAAAGCATGTGACATATGATCAGAGCAAATAAATTTATCAAATTTTTAAGGCATGCTCACCTGTCAAATTGCTAAATTTCCTAAGTAAGCGCAGTAGCCAAGATTTAGCAATTACCACGTTATATCACATGGAATGTCACAAGCTACCACGGAATGTCTCATGTTATCACATCACACAGTTTGCTCCCCCTGCCTATGTGCGGAATTCCTTAATTCTTAACATATCATCAAACTAAAGCACAGAGGATTAAGACATAAGCATATAAAAGCAAGCAAGCCGATTATATTCAAATAACATAAGGGCCACAAGTAAATGACCCACACATAACGACCTAAGGCATTAATTGCCTAAACTTCTCCCCCTTCAGCACAAAAAAGGAGGGACACAACACCACCAACCTACCTAAACCTGCAACCACCCACGACCAGACCCAAATACAAGCGAAGGAAAAGAACTGAGCAAACTAGAGATAATCCTATTAGAGCTAGGGAATTGCTTAAGGAACGAGGTTCTAAGGGCTAGAATCGCTATCAGATGAGGCAGATGAGGATTCAGCGACATTACGAACCGTGGAGATCTCCTTAAGATGTTTTTTTGACCCTTTCGAACTTCCATGAGATCTCTTGTACTTTTTCCGATTCTCATCCTTTAGGCCCTTGATACTTCTTTTTAGATCGGTTATCGTTCCCCGCTCATCGTCGCTTTCATCATCCCTCTTCTTCTTGGTCGGACTTTTTGAATGAGTCTTCAGATCCCCTGTCTTGAACCATCCTCGCCGCTCATCATAGCGTATACCCACACGCTTCAGTGTGACCATATCTACTGCATGCTTTGAGATATCTTCCCAAGCCTTGGGCAGAGAAATTCCCTCGGATTCAAGCATATGCATAAGCAGCATTCCATATGATGTTCCTTGTCAGAGCTCTTAATGGCATGGACCATGTACTTAGGAACAAGTAACCTAATTTGAGCGGCCTATTTTGGGATACCATATAGAGAGTCAGCATGCTCATGTTGTTCATTGTGGTGGAATGGCCTCCACTACCAACGCGGGCGCTCCGGAGCGTAAAGTGTAGAACCTTGTATAGGAAGAACAGATCAACAGAAAGTTTGTTCAACACTTCTCCTTCAGAGAACTCAGGCTTATAAGGGGAATTCCATAGACCTTTCACACAGTCGCACAGGGGCACCTCAGACGTACACCAACGGGCAAAGTCGAAGTAACAGAGCCCCTCGTTCTCTACTCCCAGCATCTCATTCACCTGCACAGCGTTCCATTCGAGTTTCTTACCAAGCACATACGACTACACAGAGATCTCAGTTCCGCCTTCCACGAAAGTGAGATTGGCGTTTAGGTCCTCAGATTAACAACTCTAAGATCCTAGGCATGAATTCTAAGTAATTCAATGAATATGATTGACATTAATAATCGATCGAAAAACTCTAATGAAGATCGAGAGAGAGAGATTTCGAGTAGAGTGAGAAAGTTACTTGTTTTCTCTCTCTAGAAATTGAATTGCAAGCCCTTCGGATCAATTCTCAAACTTTCTCTGTTCAGCTCAATTCATTTACAAGTATTTATACCAAACAGTTAGATATAAATATCAAACTAGTCCTTAATAAAAAGACTAATATATGTAAAGCCCCTAATTACAAGGACAACTAATGAATCAAGCACAATTACAAATGATATTCTACATTCTCCCCCTTTGTGCTTGATTGCGTCTCCCACCTATTCCGTCCTTGTCGGGCATAGTACGATCTGCGCAAGCCCAGCGCATGCTCGTAGTCCCTAACGTCTCCGTGAGCTTCAGGCGCTCCTCGATGTCATCCAATAATTCCATCAGGAGTGGCCGTTCTCTCACGAACCGGTGGATCCTCAGCATTGTGTCTTTGTTTATTTCTTCCAACCTCTGTTCGATATTTCTCCTAACTATCTTGAGAGTTCCATCGCAAAACTTGTGAATTTCTGTCTTCAGCATCAACCTATTCTTCTTGGCAATAACCTTTGGCACTGGCCTTGTTACGTGTCACATTACCATTTTCGTCCAGCTTGTTGCGAAACACCCACTTCGTGCCTATTATGGACTTGTCGATAGGTCTTTCCACAAGAGTCCACATCTGGCTCTTTTCGAATTGTGCTAGCTCTTCTTCCATGGCAATCACCCACGATTCGTCGTCAAGAGCTTCATTCGCCGTCTTGGATTCCACGGACAATAGCACATCATGTGATTCCTCAGCATATCATTTCGTGCAGTTGCTCTCGTTTTGATCCCTGAAGTGATATTCCCTATGACCTATTCAGTGGGATGACTGGAGGCATGTTTGAACGTTCTGCGCTGTTATTCGTCTGAAGCCTCGAGTTCCTCTGACTCAACACCTAGTTCCAACGGAATCACTTCTTTGTCCGTAACCTGTATATCTGCAGGACACACAACTATACCTTCCTCAGTAGCATCTGCTGCACAGATTCTTGAAAAGTCTTCTTCCTATTATTAAACACTCTAAACGCTTTGGAATGAAGGTTGTATCATAGAAATTATCCCTTAATCTACTTTGGAATCGAATTTTCC
This sequence comes from Craterostigma plantagineum, assembly GCA_027422505.1. Classification (NCBI taxonomy): domain Eukaryota; kingdom Viridiplantae; phylum Streptophyta; class Magnoliopsida; order Lamiales; family Linderniaceae; genus Craterostigma; species Craterostigma plantagineum. Next base: position 3,826 of record JAPQWV010004773.1, read on the forward strand.
TCTCTTGTCCCTATCATTTATAAAACATTTGCAGCCAAATACATGGAAAAATATCCTATGTTAAGGGGTTTATCATTCCAAAGTTCATAAGGGGTTCTCTTAATAATCGGTCTAAGGAAAATCCTACCGAAACATAACACGCCGTACTAATAGCTTCAGCCAAAAATGTTTTGGAGTTCGCTCAGCACAGTCCAAGCCATTTCTTGTAATACTCTATTTTTTCTCTCGACCACTCTGTTCTGTTGAGGCGTAATAGGGGCTGAAAATTTATTACTATAACCATTTTCATCACAAAAAGATGCAAAGGATTTACTATCGAATTCTAGACCGTTATCACTCCTAATCTTACGGACCTTCATCTCTTTCTCATTTTCTAGTTTCTTAATCAGTGGCACAAGGTTATCTAAAGCCTCACTTTTGTGCACAAGAAATAATACCCATGTGTACCTAGTATAGTCGTCTACGATAACAAAGGCATATCGTTTACCTCTCAATGACATAACCTGTACCGGACAAAAAGGTCAAGATGCAGCAGTTCCAGTGGTCTGGAGATATCACATTCTTAGGTTTAAAGGACGTTTTAGTCTGTTTCCCCATTTGGCACGCTTTGCAAATTCGTCTTTGGTGGCTTTCATGTCTGGAGTACCCCTCACCAATTCATTGCATGAAACGTGAGACATCAGTTCCATGTTGCATGTCCCAACGTCTGTGCCATAATCATGTGATATCCTGCGTAACTGCTAGACACTTGACGTTTGGGTTACCAATATCATCAAGAGTGATGCATTAAATGTTCCATGCCTAGACGTTACACAACTCATCATCCTTTTTGCCAAAACACTTGTCTTTGGCGAAAGCTACGGTATGTCCATCATCACATAATTAGCTAATGCTAATTAAATTATGCTCTAAGTTCCTAACAACCACACGTTATATATAGTGATATTTAAATTGTTACCAACAGTACCAACTCCAACGATTTTGGCTTTTGCATCGTTAGCGTACGAAACGTATCCTCCATCAACCGCCTTTAACGACACAAAATTACCTATATCACCTCCACCTAGGCTATCGCACGCCAAGTTTCGATCAACCTCGTTTACCCAGGAAACCAATTCCGCGAGTGGATGCAGCTTGCTACCAAAGGGCCACCGAATCCACCAAATTCGTCCCTCCACGTGCGAAAGACTCCAACCGTGCTCCTCTGTGCATTCAACACGTCCGAAGACACAACACGTCCGAAGACAAAGGTTTAGTAGGATGTTGCTAAAGATTCGCTCACGGGTACAGAATTCGCAAATGAAAGCTCAACACAAACTACGAATGAATCGCAAATTAACACTCAATGACTCTAAGGGATTCGTTTCCGTGTGTGTTCGTTTGGTACCCTTCAAAGTGGAGTATTTTTCTTCTGTAATAGACCACAAATGGCTTCTACACTTCACAAGGAAAGTTATGCACAGAATATGCAAGAGAAAGCTCAATAATCACGTGCATTAACTCAAGGAATCATGCCATGAATAACCAATCAAGCTCAAGGTCATGCATGAATTCTTACCATAAATACAACAGATTTACTTTCATTCCACGGTAATCGTATCCGTCTGTCAGCACATTCCATATATAGACTCAATCAGCATATTACCACATATAAGTCCAGTCATTTAGTTATTTTCCAAAATATAAATCCCAAGTCGCATAAGGAAAGCTAGATCATTGATTCACTGATTTAAGAGTCAAGTAAGATAGCACTTAAACGGATATATTATTGATATTCTTTCCTAAAGTAAATCGATCGCATGTACAGCTCGACAGAATATCCTTTCCATATAGAAGCACACAATCATTCATATCCGGGTGATCACATTGATATTCTTTCCTATAATAACTCAATCTCACAGACTGTTTACACATCACTCAACATGATATATTTTCCATATATAGCACGCAACGAGATTCAATTCATATGAAAACGTTCATAACCAGGTGATCACATTAATATTCTAGTTAAGCACAAGATCACACAAATTCGATTATCTTAACAATAAGCGCTTAATCGAACATTTTTACATACTTAAACATCAATGCATATCGAGTTTTCCAATTGTACCCCCCCCCCCCCCAATTTACATAATTACTTGGAATAATCGAAAATCTCATAATCATTTGGACCAAAAGGTCTACAACAACAATGTTGGTATTTGTCAAATTAAACATCACAAAACTCACTGTAATAAAATTTTGTTCTGATTTGAAGGCAAACAACATTATGCATATTATCAAATATTGGAGTGGATGTATATCGAGTAGTTAAATTAGAATGGGATAGATGAGATATAAATTAGTTGTGATTATTTTATGAGATTGTAATATTTTATTTTGTGGTTGTAGTTTGACAAATTTGCCTATAAATAGGCACATTGAGTTGTACTGTAAAGACACACCAAGTATTGAAATTGATTCATACTTATATACTCTCTCTAAATATTTCTCTCTATAATTATATATCACGATAATCATAATATAGATATTAATCACAATAATATTTTAATAACACGTTATCAGCACGGGCGCTCTCTCCGGCAACGATCAACCTCCGTCGAGATTATTTCACGAGTGAGCACGAGCGTTCTCCGGCAACGATCCAACCTGCGTCGAGATAAATAATTACCTTATCGGACCTTAAAGAAATTAAATAAACGGATAATAAGATATTTACTTTATTTATTTATGTTATTCTTGTTACTTATTTATTTATGTTATTCTTGTACATAATTTTTTTGGATCTTATAATTTTGATTATTTATCTTATATGATTTAGTTGTTACATATTCTCAGTCTTACGATAGTACGATTTCTTAGCAAGCTTAGAATTTGTTGCTTTCGATATTGTGATATGTTGGCTTGAAATCTGAATCTTGAAAATAGAAAGGTAAACTATAGTTTGATTGAACGATTACGACATTTCCCGAAGTGAATGTACGACATTCCTAGAAGTGAATGTATGGTTGTGTATGTTTACCGTTGTAAAAAAAATGGATTTCCCCGAAGCGGAAAATGTGATAAATAATCAAGAATGAAATGTTGAGTATGAATGTCCGCAAATAATACGAATGGTTGTGTATGCTTATCGTTGTGAATATTCAAAAGATTTTTCCCGACGCGGAAAGGTGATAAATAAATGAGAATTAAATGTTGAGCAAAGACCACTATCGAGAATAATATTATCGTCGCAATTATTGAATCCTTATTCGCACCAAAAGATCCCGTAGATCTTTATAATTCAAGGTGAAGAAGGTTCGAAACAAGACGTTGTTCAAAAGTGCGGATCAGAAAATTGATGTCACGACTAATATTTATCAAACATTTATTCAAATAACATGAAAGAAATTATCATTGGAGATGAAATTTTATGTATGCAGATATTTTATATATACTAATGTTTATATGTTTTGCTACTCATACATGCAATTTTCTTGTGTTATTTTATTCATTAATGATATAACATTTTATATTTGTTAAGGATACTAATACAATGGATACAAGCATGTGCAATGGAGAATTATGTCTTGCAGACAGCGCGACGACTCATACGATTTTAAGAAATAAGAAATATTTCGATCATCTTGATATGAAAGAAGAAAGCGTTATCATCTTGATATCATCTTGATATCGGGTCAAATATAGTTGAAGGCTCCGGAAGAGCTAGCGTTTTACTGCCTAAAGGGACAAGGCTGATAATTGAAAATGTCTTATATTCTCCTAAGTCTCAAAGTAATTTATTGAGCTTTAAAGCTATTTGAAATAACGGATATCATGTTGAGACAGCAGAAAAAAAGACGTAGAATATTTGCACATGACAAAAGTGATTTTGAATGATAAAAGAACTGTGAAAATCTTACCTTCATTTGGCTCTAGATTATATTACACATATCTGAGAACAGTTGAATCATATGCTATTACAAACCAGAAGTTTTGCCGATAACAGTATATTTAATATTTGGCATCACCGGTTGGGCCATCCCGGTTCCATTATGATGCGAAAGATAATTGGAAATTCACGTGCACATTTGATAAAGAACCAGGAGATTCTTCAATCTAATGAACTATCTTGTGTCGCTTGCTCTAAAGGGAAGTTAATTATTCGGCCATCACAATAAAAAGTAAAAGAATGAATCTATTGTATTTTTGGAACGTATACATGGTGGCATTTGTGGGCCGATACACCCATCATGTGGACCATTTAAATATTTATTGTATTAATTGATGCATCAGTAGATGGTCACATGTATGTTTATTATCTACGAGGAACCTGACATTTGCGAGATTACTTGCCCAGTTGATTCGATTAAGAGCACGTTTCCAGATTATCCGATAAAGAAAATATGCCTTGTTAATGCTGGCAAATTTACTTCCAAGGCATTAATGATTATTGCATGTCTATCGTTATTCATGTTGAGCATCCTGTGTCACATGTTCATACGCAAACGGTCTTGCAGAATCATTGATTAAACGCCTCAAATTAATTGCAAGGCCATTATTGATGAAGTCGAAGCTTCCCTCGTCTTGTTGGGGACATGCTATATTACATGCAGCGACATTATTCGCATCAGGCCAACAAGTTATCATGATATCTCCCCGTTGCCAATGGTTTATGGTTAGGAACCAGATACTTTTCCATATACGAATTTTGGATGTGATGTTCCAATTGCGCCACCACAACGCACAAAGATGGGACCCAAGGGTATATGTCGGATTTGAATCCCCATCAATACTAAAATATTAGACGGGAGATTATTTACAGTTAGATTTGCCCTTGTCATTTTGATGAATCAAATTCCGACATTAGGAGGACAAAGGAAACAGCTGGAAAGAATATTAGTTGGAATGAATTATCGTTAAAGCATTATGATCCTCGAACGAACGAATTTGAACTAGAAGTTCAAAAGATAATTCATTTACAAAACTTAGCTAATCAACTGCCAGATAGCTTTACTGGCCTAAAAAGGGTGACTGAGTCACATATACCACCAGTAAATGCTCCTGCAAAAAATGATGTTTCTATAGAATATACAAAGAGCGATATCGAGCCTAAGCCACAACTTAAGCGTGTAGGCCATCGGGTTCCAAATTTAATAATCCTCGAAAAAGAAAAGGAGCAAATAATAGGAATTGTCCAATCGAGGATTTATCGACTAAAGAAGAGTCGATGGGCATAAATGTTGATGAAAATAAAACTCAGGTACCTGAAAATTCTGAAAAATTTGAAATAATGATATCTCGATAAACTATGCCCATAATGGAATTAAATGGAATCGAGACGAAGTCAAGGTTGACAATCTATTCTCATTTAACGTAGCGCTACATGAAATAAATGAGATTAATGAGAATGATGATCATGAACCAAGGTCTGTACAAGAATGCAGACAAAGAAATGATTGGCCAAAATGGAAAGATGCAATTGAGGCATAATTAAAGTCACTTGAGAAACGGAAAGTTTTCGGACCTGAGTCCGCATACCAGAAAATGTAAAGCCAGTTGCCTATAAATGGTTTTTTCGTCAGAAAGAGAAATGAAAACGGTGAAACTACGAGATACAAAACCGGCTTGTTGCACAAGGTTTTTCGCAAAGACCTGGTATTAATATGAGGAGACGTATTCCCCTGTGGTGGACGCAACTACTTTTTGTTATCTAATTAGTTTGGCAGTACGTGAAGGACTCGATCTGTGTCTTATATATATATATATATATGAGCTTCCCGAGGGATTCAAGTTACCTGAAAATTCAGGTCCACGAAATGAGTACTCAATTAAACTTAATAAATTGCTTTATAGATTAAAGCAATCTGGGCGTATGTGGTATAGTCGCCTAAGGGAAATTTTAGTAAAAGAAGGGTATAAAAATGATCAAACTTGCCCTTGTATGTTCATGAAAAGATCTAAAATGAGTTGGTTATTATAGCATTTTATGTTGATGATATCAACATAATTGGAACTCCTGAAGAGTTATCGAAAGCTATTGATTGTTTGAAAAGGGAGTTCGAAATGAAAGATCTCGGAAAACGAAATTTTGTCTCGGACTGCAAATTGAATATTTAAAGAATTGGATATTTGTACATCAAGAAACTTATACGAAAAAGGTATTGAAAAGGTTGACAAAGCTCATCCATTGGATACTCCGATGATTGTCCGATCGTTAGACGTGAATAAAGAGCCATTCAGACCACGTGAAAATGATGAAGAGCTGCTTGGTCCTGAAATACCATATCTTAGTGCTATTGGAGCGCTAATGTATCTTACGAGTCATACGCGACCTGATATAGCATTTGCTGTAAATTATTGGCAAGATACAGTTCTTCGCCAGACATTGGAACGGAGTTAAAAGAATATTTCGATACGTTAAAGAACAACCGATATGGGATTGTTCTACTCTAATGAGATGAAAGCAGATTTAATTGGGTATGTGGATGCTGGATTCTTATCCGACTCACATAACACTCGGTAGGAAACTGGTTATTTATTTACGTATGGAGGAACTGTCATTTCATGGCGATCGGTTAAACAAAGTTTAACGGCTACTTCTTCTAATCATGCTGAAATATTAGGAATTCATGAAGCTAGCCGAGAATGTATTTGGTTGCGATCGATAATATGCATATACAGCATACTTGTGGTCCATTGTCTGAAAAGTTACTTCCAACGATATTATATGAAGATAATACGGCTTGTATTGCACAATTAAAGGGTGATATATTAAAGGAGATAGAACAAAACAATTTCTCCTAAATTTTTCTTTACACACTAGTTGGAGAAAAATGGGGATATTGATGTACAACAAGTGCGATCTAGCGAAAATCTTGCAGATTTGTTTACGAAAGCACTTCCCCAATAATTTTTAGAAAATCGATAAATTCAATTGGCGTTCGAAGACTTCGAGATTTGAAATGATAATATCATCAATGGGAGCAAATACGCGTTGCACTCTTTTTCCATTCGCTGTGGCTTTTTCCATGTGGTTTTCCCAGTAAAGGTTTTTTTAGGCGACATATGAAAGCGTAATAAAGGATTATGTACTCTTTTTCCTTCAGTGGGTTTTCATCCCACTAGGTTTTCCTAGTAAGATTTTAACGAGGTATATTCCTGAATATACATCCAAGGGGAAGTATTATGAAATGTTGAAGTAATTATGAAATATTGGAGTGGATGTATATGGAGTAGTTAAATTAGAATGGGATAGATGAGATTAAAAATTAGTTGTGAATATTTTATGAGAATGTAATATTTTGTTTTGTGGTTGTAATTTGAGAAATTTGCCTATAAATATGCACCTTGAGTTGTATTGTAAAAACACACCAAGTATTGAAATTGATTCATACTTATATACTCTCTCTAAATATTTCTCTCTATAATTATATATCACAATAATGATAATATTAATATTAATCACAATAATATTTTATAACAATGTACACGTTTTTGCTTGTCTATATAGTAACAAATTAATACGACAATGTGATGATATATTCTTTTCTTTAAGGCATCGAACATGCGTAATCATATGCACACTTGTATATAAAATTCCTCATATATATATATATATATATATATATATATATATATATGATGATGTGGTGATCACCTTATGTGGGCACCTGCTGATTTGGCACCGATTCGTGCCAAATCAGCGTGCCACTTCAACATCAATGTGATGTGGCATTAATCAACACATCTTAGGTGTCATAGATAGACACATATGATGCCGACGTGGCATGTTCACGTCTTACGTGGCATTTGTTGTGTGATCGTGATATACTCCACGTGACATGCCATGTCAGCATCATAGTGTCGATCTATGACGCCTAAGATGTGTTGATCAATGCCACGCCACATTTGATGTTGTAGTGACACGCTGATTTGGCACAAATCGATGCCAAATCAGCAGGTGCTCACATAAGGTGAGCACCATATCATTTCTCTATATATATACATATATAAAATAAGATACGTTAATGAACTTTTAGGTTGGCAGTTATTAATCAAACTATAATGGCTACTACCCAAGTTAAAAATACATTCCAGGCCATGTTACATCTACTCTAATATCTGCAAAATATATTAAAATCAAAAATTCGTTTCCCAAAGTTTGCAATCAAATGTACCTATTTGTTGAGCGACTTGACACGCTCGAATACTAGCAAGTGTATTAGGCTGTGTAAGTACTAAAACGGACGAAGTTCGAGTATCGATCCACGAAGACAGATCGAGTAATTCCATTGTTGTAAAACGCGGGCTAGGCGGCCGCCTAGGCGCTGCTCGGCCATTTGAACGAACCGAAAACCCCATAATCGGGTCTTCTGTGCGGTATGACCGAGTAGTCGGCGCCTAAGCCCATTTTCCGGTCATTAAGTAAAACAAAAAAGACAACTACGATTGTCCTCCACGTCGGAGATGAGGCGCTGCCTTTCGTGATCTGTTCTTCCCGGCCGAGATCCCAGCAGTCGACTGTCATCCAACATTTTCATCATCATAGAAGGAGAGGAGATGGCAGATGCGCACGTTGGTCTTGAGAGGGATGGACAAACCCTAAATATTAGATGACGGGCTCATTTAATGGATGTTACAGGATTATCTAACTTTGTTGGGCCTCATACAAATATATAAATCAAATAAAATGTAACTAGTAATGTTGGGCCTTAATAAATTTTATTTTATGACTGATATTTGTTGATGTATTAGGGTAATTTTCGAAATATTTTCCTAACCGACTAATTTCCGCCTAGATACCGCCTAGGCCCCGCCTAGGCACTAGGCCGCCTCGGGCGCCCGACTAGAGCCTAGCAAATTTTACAACATTGATTAATTATAAGATATTACTTCTTACGCTAATTCAGACTAACCGAATTTTTATATATGATGATTTCATAAAAGAGATAAAAACGCCAATAATAAATCAACAAACAAAATAGATGAGGATAGAGCAGCTGATGACGAACGTGATCAAGACAACACAAATTACCTATACGTCTTCATGCAATATAATCTATCTTATTAACATGAATCAAGTCAAGGTGAAGTTTCCTAACATACGTGCTGTCGTTAGTCGCGTGTCTAGCAACACTACATAACACTGAGTCAATCAACTACATTACTATATGAGTGTAGTTCATACACGTGCATTCGATCTTCGTGAAATTCCCGAGTTTAGGAGCTTTCGACTCCCGGCTCGGAAACCACACATACGAAGTTGAATTCCATCTCTGGTCGATTTTACGTAATAGTGTTCGATTTTTTGTTCTAACCGTTCAAATTACGTTTTCCGTGTCATGTACTAGGTCACGAATCGTGGGGTGTTGGCCGATCACACACAGGGCGTTAAACTCAAATAAAGAACACGTAACTCGTATGATTAAATAAAATAAGAATAGCATAAAATACATAGTCTAAGCCGGCCTAACACGGCCTCAATCACAAATGGAATCAGGCTAGCATATTAATAAAGGAAGACGACAATGGATTGAAAGAAAACATTGTCAGGAAATGAAATTGTTAATGTCAAAGATATAGAAAAAGATTTTGTATTTCATGGCCAAAATAATTGATGCACTAACCAACAATAGAAGATATGAAGATCATAACGGATATTGTCTTACATGCTCAAAATAGGAGATTGTTTTACCAAAGATAGAAGATGTGAAGATTATGGATAAATAAGGCAAGAAAATATGGGATCGGCCAATTAAGGAGATTCTCAAGGGATATCTTACCAATTCAAAAGGGGTCAATTTCTATAAATATAAGTGGAGATTTTCAACCTGCTAACAAGAGCTTTTTACGGAGTAACGTTTGAGCACAACGAGCGAAACACACAAAAGACTTTGAGCGAACGAGATTTGAGAAGAGCGAGAGAGCGTCATCTTTTTTTAGCCTAGTATTTTGTCTTTGCAAAAGTCGTTAACACTTTTGTAGTTTTTGGTAGGATCGTAAGATTTGTTTTTCTAGGCTTGTTCTTTTGTAATCCATTTTTATTAGTGGAATTTTTTCCATGAGGCTCGCAGTTAGTTTTACAACTTGCTGCACAATTTAGATCTTGTGTGTCGATCGTTTTCCATTACCAAGTTATTAGTTTTGTTTGTTATGCGAAATTATGTGAGTTCAATTCCGCTGCGTTCTGTGTAGGGTTCAGTGATACCTCAATATTAGGGTCAACATTTAGGTCACCAGTTTTATAACTTAGTATACATCCATGTCGGGACAACATCAATTATAAACCTTTTATAACAAAATGAGTTGGCATATTATGCATGATAGGATTGATTATATCTCAACGCTTAATTACTTTTATGCTATTTTACATCCTTTAGTACGGAAATCCATAAATCTTGGTCATGTAGCCAAAGTTATCACGACTAATCTTTGTTGGTTTTAATACAAAGTCCTACTTTTTACATTGGTTGGCAAAAGAATGTATCGGTGTCATACCCGAAACACACGTTAGAAGTTACAACTCTAACAAAAAATCTCATTGAAGCGAGAATTAAGGCTAGTGTGTAGAATTACCATTTACCAAGGGGCACGAAAAAGTTTACAAAAAGAAGTGCTATATTAACACCATATTTGAAAGATAAATATAGAGCATATATATATATATACACACATATATATATATACATATATAGACATATATATATATCGCGTCAATATGCCACATCAGCATCCGGAATGTCGGTTAATGACACCTAGAAGGTGTTAATTAAGACGACATAACCTTATATGTCGATGTGGGATGTTGAAATGGCACGAAGCGGTGTCACGGCAACAGGTGCCCACATAAGGTGCTCACATAAGGTGAGCACCATAAAATTCCTCTATATATATCTATATATATACTTGGTTCATTTCACTGACACGTAACATGTGTTATTAAGGTGTTAATATGCCATATCTGCATCAGGGATGTCGATAATTGGCACATCGAATGTGTCAGTTAGCACGACATAAATCGGATGTCGACATGAAATGTCGACATGTCACGAATCTGTGTCACATCGACAGGTGTCCATGCAAAGTGCTCATATAAGGTGAGCGCCATAAAACAACAAGGAAGTCGAAAATAATTGCACAGTATTATTAGTATTATTTTGGCAATAGGGGATGGGAAAATTGTCACTTCAACAAGACCGGAGACGTAGAGAAAAGTTGATAACAAAAAAGAATCACAATAACAAAAAAAAAAAGAAAGGAACATCATAACGCTGCTCGAAAGCCCACTTGAACATAGATTGATTGCACATATCAAATTTGTGTAGTGTGTTGTTACGACTGTCTCCTTTTGACGTAAACCAACAAAGAACGGTGTCATTTCTTACGTCGACCACCACTCAGAAACATGTTCCCATCAATTATTCATTACACGTTCTGTTACAATAATAATATTTTGAAATGTTGTATAATATAATTTTCTCTCTTTTCAACCCTAGCATAGCAGAAGACGCCTCCACCATTTCTATCTTCCTCTCCAGTCACTTTCCACCACCATCGCAGCTATTCCCCAACTCTTACCCACCATCAACCTAGGCTTGAAGATGAGTGCTTTTCTCTTCGACTGAGAGCTTTTCTCTCTTTTTAGAGAGTTTTTTTTCCTCCTCCCCGTGGGGTGTTTTTCCTGAATTTGATTCACCAACTTTGGCGAACGTCTGACTTCCCAGAAATCTCGTATAAAATTCCATTGCTTCAGAGTCTCTCTTTTTCGGGTGCTACCTATTCCAATATGGATCTCTCCAATTAATTTTTCAAGGATGTTACACACCATATCTGTGACCGTCTAATGAATCTCTTTTGATAGGTACTGTCAGCGCTTGGACTGACTTCCTCCGTTCCGTCGCTGTGTGGGGTCTCTTGGGAGCTAAATCTCTAATGGCGGCGAGGGTCATTGAGTTAATGGAAGAAGAATTACGTGGGCTAAATATTTCAGAAGAAGGTGGTAATAATTGAGAGGGATGGAGAGGAAAAAGGCGTATCCTATTGTGGGAAGGATATTATCCCGGAAATTTTTCAACTTCTCGGCCTTGAAGGCGACACTTGAGACTGCTTTCATGACGGGGTGAGGATGACAATGCATCAGGTTGGGGAACAAATTTCATTGTTAGCTTTCCCACGAAGTTGATCGCCGCCGAATTCTTGAGGCATCACCTTGGGCGTTCGAGAAACATCTGATGGTCCTGGCTTCCCTCGACAACTCTGAAGACCCTCTGAAGGTGGACTTAACGACATGTCAGTTCCATGTTCAGCTTCATAATCTCCCTTTCTGGGCAAGATCTGAATATATACTACGGTAGATAGGGGATGAACTCGGCGGATTTCTGGATGTCGATGCTCAAGGTCAACAATGGACAGTTTATATCTGACCGAAGGTGCGAGTTGGTATCGAGAAGCCGTTGCGACGATTTCTGAAAATTAAGTCGTCCGATGGGGAAGAACGATGATCGAATTGAAGTATGAACGGCTCCCAAATTTTTGCTTCTATTGCGGTTTGCTCGATCATGTGGCGATGTCTTGTGGGATGCAGTATGACGAAGCTTTCCAGAACAAGGAGAAAACTTTACCATATGATCAGTCCCTCCGGGCAGCTCGTTATGTGCCAGCGATGCAAAAAATTAGAGGATCAGCTATCGTCCGAAGTGGGAGTGCCGGTGTGTTCAACCCATCCTCTAACCCGAAATCTGCTCCCAACCCCAATACCTGACCCGACCCACCCAACCTCAATCCATCGAACCTATTTCATGTGGAAATCGAAACCCTGAAATCTTACCCAATCCCAGCGATTTTCTCTCTACCTCAACCGGTATTATTGCGGAAATAAGTCAAATCACAGCCCAATAACTCTCATTAATCTACTCATAAGTCCTAGAATATTGCCCTCCTCAATTGATGAGACGTACATTACTCCACCCCAAACGTTGTCTACCTCACTCCATAATCCAATCCATCCAAGTTTATCCCCCCCTGCACTCTCAACCTATTGTAGGTCCATAAACCCTTATCCCATTCCACACCACTAATCTCTCCCAAGGCAAAGTCCACTAAGCTGAATCAAAACCAAACCAGCCCATCGAACCCAACAATAAACATCTAAACCGACCCTATACACACCACAAACTCCAGACAACCGACGAATCCAACCCACTCAACAACTCATAAATCTCAACATGTGATCGAGGATCTGACCAAGCTCAACGCCCTCAAACCACCACTCGACCATCAATGACCACCTCATATACTAACTATTCTCTACCCTGAGCTCGGAATCGATGATGGAACTACTCACCCAGATGATGCGAGATCAAGGTTCGCAAGAAGTGAACAAGACAAAGATCTTGACTATGACGCGTTTAGGCGGTTCAATTTCTTCCCCGAGATCAGCACCTCGGAAATTTAAATGTACCAAAAACAGTCGTACGTCCTCTCATACGAGGACATCCCACTGAAAGGCAAAGCGTCTGAGGATCTTCGCGAGCCTTTTGTGAAAAAATGGGGTGGACATGTTTCTTCAGGTGGAGTTAACGCTATAATTTTATCCGACTCAACGGCTGAGGATGCATCGGTTGAGATGCGTCCCCGCCGATTACCGTGAATTCCTTATTTTGGAACTGTCGGGGTTCGGGTGGTGCACCGACAGTTCATCAACTTGGGCTTCTTATTCGAGCTCACCATCCCGGAGTGATCTTTCTTATAGATACCAAGTGCAGGACATCGCGACGTGAATTTGTGCAATAGAAGCTTGGAATACATGGTTTTGGTGTCGATGCACAAGGGTGCAATGGGGGTTTAGCGCTACTATGGTATAGAAATCTGGAATTCCGAATACTTTCTTACTCTAACTTCCATGTTGACGCTGATATTGTGGTTGACAATCTGGATAAGTGCTGGAGATTCATGGGCTTTTACGGAGATCCCAAAACTAGTGAAAGACGACATAGTTGGGAACTTCTCTACCTTCTTAGTACTGTTGGATCGGACGATGGCTTTGCGCTGGAGACTTTAATGAAATACTCGATTCTGAGGAAAAAAATGGGTGGAAGTCGTGATCGGCACGTCAGATCGAGGAGTTTCATAATGCTTTGATAAGAGCAGGGTTGATCGACTTGGTCTATGATGGAGACTCGTTTACATGGTCGAACATATCGGAGCACCTTTCACAATTCGCGAGCGGCTTGACAGAGCATGTACCACTTCGGCCTGGTTGTCCGTTTTTCTAAGATTCGACGGTCCCGTCATGCTCGTATGATTTTTTCGAATCATCAGCAATAATTATCAACATGAACGGAGAGCTTTACCCATACAACAAAATCGACTACTATTTCGGTTTGAAGCTCGTTGGACTCGAAGCAACACTATACGGAGATTATTAAGGGGATTTGGCAGTCGAATGATGCATCTCATGCATCAAATATCTCAGATCATATGTCATGTAGTAGGAAAAGGTAGACTGCATGGAGCAAAAAACACTATCACGTAGTATGTAGGCGATTGCACCATCTTGAGGAGAAGATTAATTGCATCCAGACGGGCCATGTCACGTCGAGCAGCAAATAAAAAGAAAAGGCATTAATCCAAGTATACGATAATATCCGGAAGCAGGATGAGTTATACTGGCTCCAGCGTAGTACAATTGATTGGCTGAAAAGGGGAGATCGAAACACGAGCTTTTTCATAGCTGAGCGTCGACACATCAAAAAACAAATCGAATCTGTTCCGTCATCTCCGTAACAAAATAGGTGCATGGTGTGAGTCGACTAGCGTATTGAGGGGCCGTTTGATTAAGCGGATCGAATAATAAAAATAAACGAATATCGACAACTATCCTACGCTCAACAGGCAAGTTTACCTATCAAAAATAGTATAGAAATGGCAAGTATTCGAGTATCGAACCCAAAGGAACTATATACTTTAGAGAACCGTCGTTTAAATATCTTAGCAAATATTTTTGATTTCATACAATTATAAATAAGATAAACTAAATAAACGATAAACACAAAAAAATGATAAAATAGCGATAACGTGGTTGAGGCGACTTTATGAAAGCGAACATATTTGAGACTTCGAATCCCCCTAGCTCGACCAAACGAGTGACAAGTATATAACATTTAAATAACTATTAGACCTTGAGGATTCCTAGAGCATGCGTACGAAGACTGATGAAACTTCGCCTTATCACATAAGAATCGTAAACAACTAATCTATGAATTAAATAGTTTGGGCAAGCTTCCCTAACTAGTCAACCACATATCGCATTAAAACTCGATGACTCCCACTATTAGATTTGACTCTATTCCGGCGGGGTAGTTCAACCTATCTCTAGCGATGAGTTTATTCCACTCGTTTACGAGTGGCTAATCGTTAGCGCCTCTCTCGAGCGCAGCTTACGATTTCCCACAAATATCTTAATCACATAGACATAATCAAAACAATATCGTAATTCGTAACCGAGTCGTGATAATAGCAAAAAAACAATAATAACTCTAAACACGTACGATATCGCTAGGGTTTCATCTTTATCTTAAATACTAAGAGATTAGCTACTCATACGAAAACATCAACGCGATAAGCAGCATAAATAACAACGGGAAAGTCATAATTTCTTCCCTGAATTTCGCCTATGTTGTTGACCTTCGTTGAGGACTTTTATTGAACAGGTGGTGGCGATCAGCTTCAACCTTTCCTTGCCCTTCTTTTCCCCTACTCGCTCGCTGCTCCTCCTACGCACAACTGCCTTGCTCACTCCACTCACGCACAACTCCCTTGCTTGCTCCAATTCACGCAGAGCTGCTAAGTGTGGTGTGAGCTTGACAGAGGATGTATGAAATGATGGCAGCTGCGATCGTTTGGCTGGGAGGTTCAGGGAGCAGCTCGTGAATGGCCTGATCAGTCGTGGAAGTAGCCCTCGATGATCGTATGTGCGAGAATTTCAGCCCCAAGCTCTCCCCATTTGGTTTGAGAGTAGGTCTATATATAGGCAAAGAGGTAGCCAACTTCCACCAATATACGCTCAATATCCACGATTGCCCGCATCTTTTAGTTGTAAAAAATCAGATCTTCTCAAATCTTTTTTAATTCGGCTATGTGGGTTAAGTGGTTGCGCTAATGACTTTCTCTCCCACGCATGCATGTGTATGTATGTGTATCTATTATAACATAGATGGGCTTGGGGCTTTTATTGGTTTGGAACTGATGTATTGAATTTTATTCTTCAGCCCATTGTTTTTGTGCCGATATTTGGTTCGACGGTTCCTCAAATTAATTCAATCCTGAATATTCCCGGTTGTAGTTATTTTTCTCAATATATGTCAAAAATCAAATATAACGTATACGTGTGATGTTCGAGGAAAGTTCAAATAAATAACAACCGATACTACGCTTTTACGTGTATAAAACACGATAAATTTCATTTATCACCGTTCGTGAATTTTCGGAGTTATTCTGTTCCCAATGTCCAACTTCGTCATATCTTGATACGGCTACTCGATCGTCCCCGTCAAAGTTACGAATGCGAGGGTGAGGCCCTTCTACGACTACTATCGATGAGGTTCGTGACGCGCTCGCATGTATGTTCCCCTATAAATCCACAGGCTCATATGGTTTTCACCAATTTTTTATCAAAAATATTGGAATTTTGTCGGTGAAAAATCATCTTAATTCATACCTTAAAAATCATCTCAATTTATACCTGACTTGCATGCAACTCACATTGTTTGATCCCAAAATGTACCAACCCAGAGAGCCTTTCTCAATTAATGCCAATTAGTTTGTGTAACGTCCTATATCGTATTGCATCAAAATGTATAAACGAATCGGCTTAAGCACTTCATGGATTCCATTATTTTGCAAACCCAGTCTGCTTTTATCGCTAACCGCTTGATTGCAGATAACGTCCTTGTTGCTTCGAAGCTAATCATACTATGAGCAAAAAGAAGGGGTAGAGAGGGACTAATATCCCTTAAACTGGATATGAGTTAGGTGTACGGCAGGATCTTGTGGCCTTTTCTGAAACAGTGCTCTGGAAGTTGGGCTTCCACGAAGATTTATTTCATTAATTGTTCGACGTGTAACTGAAGTTAATTATTCCTTCTCCGTAATGGAAGTTGACATGGTCGATGCACCCCTCAACGGGGGCTACGTCAGGGCGACCCATTATCACCATATTTGTCCTTTTTGTGCTGAGGCTTTTTCTAGCCTGTTGAGCAAGCAGAACGAAACGGCGAACTCACAGGGGTTTCAGTGTGTCGTGGTGCACCGAGGATCTCCCATCTTTTATTTGCTGACGACACCTTAATATTTACGAGATCGACTGTAGAGGATATGACTACAATCAAGCGCATCGTAAGTGAATATGAAAGGCATCGGGCCAGATTGTCAACCTCGATAAATCTTCACCAAATGTTCCAAGCGAGGTTAGAGAGCTATGCTGCAACACAATAGGTATCCAAGCCAATAAAAACATGACATGTATCTGGGATTGCCATCAGTGGTGGGCCGCAGTCGGAAATAGATTTTGCGTTCATACGTGATAGAATTTGGAAGCGAGTAAAGAATGGTCCGAAAAGATCTATCACAGGCGTGTAGGAGGTCCGTATCAACGCAGTTCTTCAAGCAATCCCCACATATGCAAGGAGTTGCTTTTCTCCCCCACGTTCTGTTATTCATGACGTCCAAAGACTCGTAGCGAGATTCTGGTGGTCAGCTTCTGACAAGCTTAGATCCATTGGGTTCGATGAGCCAGACTATGCAAGCCAAAGGCACTTGGAGGGTTGGTTTTTAGCAATATACGAAACCTTAACTTGGCGATGTTGGCCAAGCAGGCATGGCGGCTGATGACGCGACCCGATAGCCTATTCTCAAAAATTTTTAGGGCTAAGTACTATCCGAATCCAGATATCCTTGAGGCGAATATCAGTCATAACCATCACTCACTTGGCGGGGGATCTTCGCAGCATGCTTCATTCTTCGAGCGGGGTATCGTTGTCAAATTGGTGATGGTTGTTCTATCAAGGTCTGGGGAGAATCGTGGCTTCCACGAGCATGTATGCCGAAATTGTTTCACGCCAATTCCAGGCTTGGAAGAATTACGAGTTTCTGACCTCCGATCTTCTCGACCAGGTACGTGGAATACTTTGCTGATCCGAGCTTTGTTTATACCGATGGATGCAGAGTCTATCCGGTGTTTCAGATAGACGAGTGTGGGGTTTCTCGAAGGATGGCATTTTCTCCGTGAAATCTGCATATTGGGTTTCTCGCATGATTCACGGGACTCCAACGGCGGCCTCATCTCAGCTCCGCCCAAGTGGAAGTTCATTTGGAATGCTGACGCACCACCCCGAGTCAAGCTGCTTGCATGGAGACTTGGTCGAAATCTGCTACTGAGGGCGGTAAATCTCGAATCTCACCATTGTATAGCCGACCCCTCGTGTAGGCGTTGTGGTTTGCATGGAAAGATGACCGTCATGTCTTTCTAAAATTGTCCAAACTCAAAGCATTTGAGTCCGATCGCCGACTCCGTACGCGAAAATTCACAATTGGACGACATCGACCGAGGCATGGCTGCGGAATATGCACGAGAATATGACGAATGCGAAGTTCGCTCTCTTTCTAAGCCATTGTTGGGCATTCTGGGATGTGCGGAACAGAGTTATGATGGGAAACAAAATGCTCATTGTGGAACAAGCTTATCAAGGGCGATTGCGATGCTTTTTCAAGAGGACCGAACAGAGGATCAAAGCAGGACTGGGTTTCCGCCCGATCTGGTAAATGGTCAAATCCTAATCGTGATTTTGTCAAATTAAATTTTGATGGTGCTATTCACAAGGCGAGGAAGGGAGAGTCTGTCGGCATTGTTGCTCGTGATTATGAGGGCGTTGCATGGGTGGTGGTCGAAATTCTTTCACGGAGTTTTGAGTCTGAGACAATCGAAACAAGGCGGCGCGGTTGGCTTTTGAGGTTGCACATCAAAGGATATGACTGCAAATTGTTATCGAGGGGGACTGTCGAACGGTGATTTCGAAGCTCAAAATAGAAGTATAGCATCACTTCGTCGGGGCTGCATTCTCAATGGTTGCGTCTCTATGTTACCGTTTTTCTTTTGGTTATTTCATTTGTTAAGAGATAATGTACCTCGGTAGCTCACTATTTAGCTAAGGTGTTGGGATTTGATGGCGAAGGATGTTCTCCGCCTACCCAGGCTATGCCGAACTTTTTATGTTCTGATAATAGTTGAATAAAAATTTTTAGTTTCAAAAAAAAAATGTTGTATAATATGCATATTTATGTTACTATTTCTTAAGATGTATCTTTGGTTTCTTACTTAAACTGACGAAGTGACTCACACACCGTTGCAAATAAATACCATTTCCCTATTATCAACAGCTCTACGTAGTCAATGAAAAACCACGTTTTTGTTTTGAGCAGATGATGAGTTACTTAGATAATAATAAGATCTAAGAGAGTATTCATTGGAGAATGTCCATGTGTATGTGAGCACTTGCTTGGATTTCTCTTCAAATTCTTGATTGAATATTTTCATAGACTCCAAGTACGACGAGAGGTTCTTATAGTTAATAGGGGTGAAATTAGAGTGGTCTCATGACCGGCCATGGTAGGTCATTTTAGGTTGATATGTATCATATTGTGCCTAGAATATATTTATCAGAATATTTCGTAATGTTTGTAACGTCTTGATGTCTTTATAACGACACATTTTCACTTTTCTTCGACACAAACAATTTTTATTTTTATCATTTTTGTAAAAATATTTTTAGACCCTAAGAAGTATTTTTCAGCTCTCCAGTTATCATATACAAACAACTGTTCATAGATAGCTAAATTAAAAAAAAAAAACAAAAAACAAAAAACAAAAAACAAAACAAATGTAAATAACTATCGTAGCCACCATACATTTTCTTGTTGAAAACAAAGTATAGAAAACTAAAATATGCGTACGAATACCACGATCACCCGTTTAAGAAAATTACGTGTAAGGCTAGAAACAGAAAGAAATCATACACGAGGATAAGATTCTAGGTGAATCGATCATTTATATTTCTCCCTTTCTTTTTGCTCTTTTAACTCCGCTGCAATAATTAATTAGATTTGGTTGTTTGTTGGACTTTCATTTTTAACTGAAATGGAAAACTTCCTCAAAGGCCAATATAGCAATCCTTCCAGCCCATCGTCTAGCTAGGAATTAGGTGTTGACTCACTTGTTGGAGAAAAAAAGCAGTTAAAACAGAAACCAAGACCAATTCAACTTTCACCCAAGCTTAGTTTTACTACAAAACCTCACCTCAACAAACTCCTTACACCACAAAGAAACTAAATCTTAAAAGATCCAAACATGCATCTCCTCTTCTTCCTCTTCATAGTAGTATTACTACGCCCAACCGCCGTCGCCACTAACAACGTAACAGCACTCTTCGCATTCGGCGACTCCATTTTTGACTCGGGAAACAACAATGACCTCCTAACCGTCTTCCGTTCCGACCACCCGCCCTACGGCTCGGATTTCCCAACCATGTCCACACAGGAAGGTTCTCCGACGGCAAGCTAGCCACCGACTTCTTGGCCTCGGCCCTCGGCCTAAAGCAACTCCTCCCGCCCTATTTGGGCCGCCACCCATCCCTCGCAGCCCGAGACTTGCTCACAGGCGTAAGCTTCGCCTCGGCGGGCTCGGGATTGGACTCGTCGACGTCGGGCGGGGCCCACGTCCTCGGCCTCGACGATCAGTTGAGGTACTTTGGCGAGGCATTAATGAGGATGGAAGGGCTCGTAGGATTTGAGGGGCGAATGAGGTGGTTGAAAACGCCGTGTTTGTGGTTGGAGTGGGGAGTAATGATATGATGTACAATGTGTATGATTTGGGGGGATTGGGAGAGAGTCGTTGCACGGCGACGGTAG
This sequence comes from Craterostigma plantagineum, assembly GCA_027422505.1. Classification (NCBI taxonomy): domain Eukaryota; kingdom Viridiplantae; phylum Streptophyta; class Magnoliopsida; order Lamiales; family Linderniaceae; genus Craterostigma; species Craterostigma plantagineum. The sequence goes on from JAPQWV010004773.1 coordinate 24,769, forward strand.
AGGGAGGAGTATCAGGGATTCTTGCTTCGAAATCTCGAAGGTTTCTTGATGGTATTATTTTGTTATTATACTATCTTGGATTTTTAAAAAAGGAAGAACAGATTGTTCTTGGTAGAAAGTTAGATCAGTCCTCAGATGTGATAACTTCGATCAATTAGGCGTTAAGAATAATTACTAGGTATATGACATATTGGGCCTTGAAATTTAACCTAAAAATTATTTTTATTAGGTGCATGAGACAAAGTGAGCTCAGCCGCAAGATGTGGTAACATCGATCATTTGGGTCCTAAAAATAAGGATACGTGACATTGGGCCATAAATTTGAAAACAAATATATTTTTATTAGGCGTATGCGATTTTGGGCCTAAAAGTTCGGCCTGAGTTTGAAGCATTGTCCAATAAACCATGAATCATGATGAACTGATCAAAATTCGGCCGTGCACACGAAGTGTGAATCCTAATTGCGTCACCCGCCTTGTGTTTCTTTCGGGCTTGTTTCTCATTTATTTTCTTTTGGTTGTGTTCGTTTCTCTCTATTTGAGAGCATTCTTGACTCAGAATGCTCAAATGTTACCAGACGGTGCATCCGGACTCTTTGTCCTGTAAACATGAATCTGTTTTAATAAAACTTTCGTGTGGACGAAAAAAAAAAATCGCCTTCTACCAGCGATTTTTTACTACTCCCTTGGATTTTGATTCGAGGACATTTTACATCTCTAATTTTGTTTCTAATTCAACGTCGTTTTACAGATTTCAATACAAATATTTACCATATTTCCAGTTTGACCCTTTTTATATGTGATTTCAATATTACAACTTCCAATAAACATATTACAAACAACGTGAGATGTGTATATTAAGGATTAAATAATTAATAAATTAGGTAATTAATTAATTAGGGTTAAACATTAATTAAGGGTATATGACACATTCCATTCTATTTATTGATATCTGTGAAAAATGACATCTAATTAGAATCAGAGGGAGCATTTTTTAATTAAGTTTAGTCGCTCATTATACTGCAGAGGCTGCACTCAATGGGAGCGAGGAGATGGCCGTGATGGGCCTACCGCCCATGGGATGCCTACCCTTGCAAGTAACCCTCCAAAGCATCGCAACAAGGATGTCCAAACGCGCATGTGTAAGGAAACACAACGTACACTCGCAATCTTACAACGCAAGGCTTATGTCTCTTACTTCGAGGCTCCAAGAAACCCTCGTGCCTAAATCTAGGGTTTCTTACGTCGATATCCACACACCGATGATGGACATGATTACGAGGCCGACAAAGTACGGTAAGTTAAATCACATTTCATTAACCGATTTCTTTTTTTTTCTATTATTATTATTATTATTATTATTATTTACGTTTTTTTTTTGTGTATGAAGGATTTGAGAAGACACTTGTGGGATGCTGTGGAGTGATGGGCTTGTCAATAGAGATGGGGCCTTTGTGCAATGAATTCACTACTATGTGCGAAGATCGTCCAAGTACGTGTTTTTCGACGCTGTTCATCTTACGCAGGCTGCCTACTCTTATCTTGCCCAGCATTTCAACAAGAATGTTCTTCCAAGTTTAATAGCTTAGGTCTTTTGTACGTATAATATATGTGGATATGTTATAAAAATATTATAACGATTAATCATTTTACTAATTATTATAATAATATTAGAGAGATGACTATAGAGGTAAAAAAAACAAAAATATTCAGTACTTCTTAATACATTCACACAACGCAAATCACCTATTTGTACTCCTAAAAATTAACAATTACAACTAATAACTTAGCTACTTCACCTCATCTATATTAATATTGTCTACCATCTAATTTTTGTGACAT
>JAPQWV010004774.1:0-26591 GCA_027422505.1 Craterostigma plantagineum
AGTCTGTCATGTTCCTCGTCCCAAAAGGCGAACCATTCTAAAAATGCAACGGTTCACTAACAACAAAGATCAACATCAATATGCAAGAGAATCAATAAACACTAGCCATTATCGACATATAAAAAGCACAAACAACAGAGCAAAAAAACAACAGCTACATTAATCAAGCCGTAGCAACATTTTCAAGTTTTAGAAGCCTATACTCCCAAAACGATTTCAAAGATTACCTCGCCAAGAACAAGAGAGCCTAGAAAGTCAAGTGGGCTCCACTCCATTTCCTCATCAGTTCCAGCCCTGGAATTTGTAAAAGCATACAGAGGCAGCTTTGCTCCTAAGACCATGAGATAACAAAACAAATACAAAGATAATTAAGATCCCCAAGCTCAAATTGATGGATGGACCAACGATTATGATCGGAGAGAGATACCCATAAAAACATAATGATTAAACTGTGCGAGGGGGCGGCCTGCAGCTGCGAGGGGGGTAGGGCGGCTGCAGCTGCGAGGGGGCGGCTGAGAGCGGGGCAGGGCGGGGCGGCTGCAGCTGCGAGGGGGGACGGCCGAGAGCGGCGCAGGGCAGGGGCGGCTTGCAGCTGCAAGGGGGGACGGCTGAGAACGGGGCAGGGCGGGGAGGCTGCAGCTGCGATGGGGCGGCTGAGAGAGCGGGGCAGGGCGGGGCAGCTGCGACTGCGACGGGGGGCGGCTGCGAGGAGGTTGGGGCGGCTGAGAGCGGGGCGGGGCCGCTAGGGCTAGGGTGGGAAGGTGTTGGGTTTATGATTTTTGTGGCTCAGATCTGACCTAAACGAATTAGGGCTTAGATCTCCGACTACAAGTGTAGTCGGCAAGATTAGTCGGTAAGATGAAAATGTAGTCGGTACGTTAAAAGGTTGTAGACGGTAGACCTCGCGAAGTGTAGCGACTACAATTGTAGTCGGCCATTGTAGACGGTAAGCTTTTACCGACTAACAATTCGATTTAGCGACTACGTTGTGGTCGGTATTTCCGACTAAAATTTCATTAGTGCTAACTCGTTTCTGTAGTCGGTAGGTTGCGACTAAATATTCATAGTAGTCGTATTTGTAGTCGGTAGTTCGGCTTTTTTTGTAGTGTGTTGACCCAACATTTGTCCGATAGTTAGTCACCAATTTTAGAACTTAGTATTTTACATCCATATCGAACGGGCCAACTTCTGTGTTGAAAAGTTGGATTGGGTTATTTATAGATGGATATACACTGCCACCCATGTTAGGGTTTTTTCAAGATTTATTAGTGATAGTTGTCAGTTGTGTGACTTGGTGTCTGTGTGGGGTTAGGTTGGCTAGGCGGTGATTAAACAACTTATTTAATTTATTAGTGACATAATATAGAAAGGCGTCTAGCCATTCACATGCACTTTTTAATAGAAATTAACATCGAAAATGGTGTCAATTATGAAAAATAATAGTAGTAATTAATAATATTAATAATAATGCGTTGAAAGATAAAAAGGCCTCGACGTTAAACTACTACACATATATATGTGTTATATAACAATCTTATACTACTCTACTATAACACTACTTATTACCAATTAATATAAATATAAATATTAAATTATATAAGCATCGCGATGATGGTTAAATCGTTAACGATTCTGGCTTACAACGAGGATTGAACCATCAATGTGAGAGGGGCCATATACTTATTATGCATGGCTTTGATAATGTTGTGGCTTTCGTAGTTATTATGCTTGTTCCTATAACAAAGGGTCATTTTAAACCTAATGACTGGAGTCACTTAAACAAATAGTCTAATCGATTTTACCTTTTAAAAAGTAATCTTCAATTTAAGGATATTAAGGTGTCTTTATAACCAAACTTATGCTACTACCGAGTCCAAATTACATGGATGTAATACCAAAACTTGGAAGTTTGCATAAATTGGAGTATCAGTACACAATAAACAAAGCTCCGTCATTTCACATGCACTATTTTAATAATTAATTTTAAATTTACATCGAAAATGATAAACTGTAGTGATAAAATGTTGTAAATGAACGGTATAAAATAAAGGAGACACCAAGAATTTACGTGGAAAACCCCTTTTAACTGGGGTAAAAAACCACGGGCGAGGTAGAAATTTATTACTGGGTAAAAACAGGATTACAACCTCTCAATCTATAAAGGAGAAAACGCTCACTATCTCTCTTTATAGTTGGAGCAGATAACGAACAAACCCTCTATTTTTTTTCCTATTTCCTTTCTCTTTCTATTTGATATTGGTGTGATTTAAGCTCAAAGTCTCGTAGCCTATTTATAGGCATTAGAGAGCACACCATTATTATACAATCATTAATCATGTCGCATGCCTTTTATTATTTTATTTATGTTCTTAGAAAGCATGCTATGACTTTTCAACGGCATGTTTATTTTGCTGACAATCTCCCACTTGAAGATTTGATTGAATCGCAATCAGATCTTCACACCATTCTCCTAGCTTGCTTTGCATGTTACTTAGATTTCTGTCAATCCGCAGGATGAACGACACCACATAAAACTTGTCCACAGTAATCGTCTTGGTCATGTAGTCTGCCAGATTATCTGCAGTGTGAACGTTTTTCATGTCCAATGTTCCCTCTTCCACTTTTTCACGAACAAAGTGGTACTGGACCCGGATGTGTTTGGTTCTTGAATGATATGCTGGATTCCTTGCAAGATGCAACGCACTCTGGCTATCACAATAGAGAACAACATTCTCTGTTTGTGGCCGAGTTCTTCCAGCAACATCTTCAACCATATTGCCTCTTTACTGGCTTGCGTTAGCTGCAACATATTCTGCTTCCGTGTTGACGTTACAACAATGGACTGCAGTTTTGAAACCCAGCTTACAGCACCGCCAGCAAGATTGAACACATATCGGGTTGTGGATCTGCTTTTATCAAGCTCACCTGCATAATCTGCATCAACAAAACCATGAACAATAAAATCTGTACCTCCGTAACATAATGACATATCAGAGGTTCCCTTGATGTATCTGAGAATCCTTTTAACAGCACTCCAGTGCTCCGGCCAGGGTTGGACATATATCGGCTAACGACTCCCACTGCATGTGCAATGTCTGGTCTGGTACAGATCATTGCGAACATTAGACTTCCTACCGCCGATGCATATGGTAGTCGAGACATCTCTATCTTCTCGTTTTCATCGGTAGGACACATCTCAGATGATAGCTTGAAATTAGCAGCAAGAGAAATAGATATTGGCTTACTATCTTGCATGTTGAACTTCGCAGAATTTTCTTCAAATAATTCTTTTGGGAAAGCCAAATCTTCCGCTTGCTTCTGTCTCGAGAAATTTGCACGCCAAGAATTTTGTTTGCTGGTCCCAAGTCCTTCATTTCGAATTCACTGGCCAGTTGAGTCTTTAAGTCGGTGATTCGACCTTTGTTGGGTCCTGCTACAGCATATCGTCGACGTACAACAGCAACATGATGAAATCGTCATCGCCAAATCTCTTGAAATACGCACAAGGATCTGTATATAGCCTGTTGTAGCCCAGACTCAATATGAAGGAGTCAAATCTTTTATACCAGCATCGAGGTGTTTGTTTGAGCCCATAGAGAGATTTGATCAATCTGCAAACTAGATCTTCTTTTCCTTTTTCCTCGAAACCTTCTGGTTGAAGCATATATATTTCTTCATCCAGGTCTCCATGGAGAAAGGCTGTTTTAACGTCCAGCTGCTCAAGATGCAAGTCAAAGTAGCAACCATTGACAATACCACCCTGACTGTTGTAAGCGAAACCACCGGCGAGAAAAATTTCGTTTGAGGTCAATCCCTTCTTTCTGAGCATATCCCTTTACAACCAGCCTTGCACGGTATCGCTCTATCTGGTCATCACCATTCCGCTTGATTTTGTACACCCATTTGTTGCCAATGGGTTTCCTTCCTTGCGGTAATGGCACCAACTCCCATGTCTTATTTTTATGTAGAGCTTCCATTTCTTCTTGCATCGCTGAAATCCACAGACTCGCATCTGAATTGTTCAGTGCTTCTTGGAAAGTGGTTGGCTCTCCATCCTCCGTAGAAAACAGTATGCAAGATTGCTCTCTATCTCATAATCTGAGTGCCAACTTGGTGGTCTACGCTGGCGTGATGACCGCCAGAGATCCGGTACTCCAGATTCGACTGGGTTGAGCTCTTCGTGCGCCGGTTCAGCTTCAGAAGAATTATATTGCTCCAATTTTCTTTTCGCCGGTGTAGTCTTTGTCATGCCTTTTGAACTGCTATCATTTTCGACTTGCTCTTGATCGCCATCCTCCAAGAAGATAACATCTCTACTGATAATCACTTTGTGGTCAGTGAGATCCCACAAGCGATACCCCTTTACTCCATCAGCGTACCCCAAGAACAGGCATTTCCGGACTTTGAATCCAACTTCGTTGTTTCTTGGTTGTGGTACATCGCATACGTTGAACTTCCAAATATATGGAGATTTGAATAGTCTGCAGGTGCACCAGTCCACATTTCTATCGGTGTTCGCATCTCTATAGCAGTAGATGGGGCCCGATTCACCACATAACAGGCAGTACAGACCGCTTCCGCCCAGAACTTCTTTTCCAGGCCCGCAGTTCTCAACATAGCCCTTGTTCTTTCCAACAGGGTCCTATTCAACCGCTCTGCCACTCCATTTTGTTTGTGGAGTGTAAGCCGTGGTGAACTGTCTTCTGATGCCCGCACCTTTGCAAAATTCAGTGAATTCTTTGCCAGTATATTCTCCTCCATTATCTGATCGGAGACACTTAATTTTTCTGCCGGTTTCAAGTTCAACTCGCGCCTTGTATGTTTTGAAGACAGGAAACACGTCATCCTTCTTCTTGATTGGATACACCCAACATCTCCTGGAGTAGTCATCTATGAATGATACGAAATAGTTGGCTCCTCCCAGGGATGTAACCGGTGCTTGCCATACATCAGAGTGGATCAATTCTAGAATTTCTTTGCTTCTAGATTTTGAAGTGGAGAACTTCAGACGATGTTGCTTGCTCACAATACAATGCTCGCAGAATGGTAGTGTCACCATCGTAAGACCAGGAAGCAGATTCTTTTGCGCAAGAATTTCCATGCCTTGTCAGACATATGACCAAGTTTCTTGCGTCACCATCGTGAGACCAGGAAGTAGATTCTTTTGAGCAAGAATTTTCATGCCTTGTTCAGACATATGACCAAGTTTCTTGTGCCAAGTCATCGTGGTCTTTTCATTTGAACTTGTCGTAGCAACAGATGCCTGCCCTTCTTGCAGAGTCTCTCCCTTCAGCGTGTATAGATTTGCAGCTATCTTTTCTCCCATCATCACTACCAGTTTTCTTTGAATACTTTCATAATCTTATTCTCCAATTCAATTTTGAAACCAAGATCATCAAGTTGCCCCACGGACAACAGATTTTTCTTCAAGCCATCCACATGTCGCACAGCATGGATAGTACGTACCGTACCGCGTACATCTTATTTGCACCGTACCACCCCGACAATTTTCAGCGCTTGGTCATTGCAACTGTAAACATATCCTCAAAAGTTGGCTCGTATTGATGAAACCATTCCCTTCGAGAGGTCATGTGGAAAGTAGCTGCTGAGTCCATGAGCACACATCGTTGAATCTTCCCTCTTCAGCGATAGTGGTTGCAGCTTCACACACCAAGGCAATTCCTTTGTCGGTAGTGTTGGCAGCATTTCCTTGGGCATTGGGAATTTTATGTAGAGCCCAACAATCTTTCTTCATATGACCTTTCTTGCCACAGTGATAACACTTTATAGCCTTCTTATTTTTGATAACAAGGTTTTGCCGTTTTTGACTCCCACTTGGTCCAGACTCTCCGGGTCTTGTCCATTTTCGGCTCACATTTGGACCACGAGCTTCTGATCTTGCCCTCGTCACCATCAACGCTTCCGCCTGTTGGGACATTATCAACTTGTCTTCTTTGTTATTGCGCCGACTTTCTTCTTCGAGAACCGCAGCTGCAATACTATCGAAGATAAGTTTTCCCGCAGCTTGATTGTTGCTCAAATTGATGACGAGTTGATCGTAGGAGTCTGGCAAGCTTTGTAGTAGAAGCTCAGCACGTTCACTGGCTCTATTTTGTAGTCCAAGTCTTTAAGTTGAGAGAAGAGAGTATTCAACTTGTTGATGTGCTCGGTCACTGAAGAAGATTCTTCCATTCGTAGATGGTATAATTTTCTCTTTAAGAAAATTCGACTATGGAGTGACTTGACTTGATACAACTTCACAAGATGGTCCAAATGTCTTTCGCACTGGTTTTCTCTTTGACGCTTGACAATATGTCATCTGCTAATGTCAGATGAATATTGGCGATGGCCCTCCCATCTATCTTCTTCCAGTTGGCGTCGCTTGTGATTGTTGTTGGTCTGCCAGTGATCGCCTCCAGACAATTTCTTTGAGTAAAATTGCCTTAACCCTCATTTTCCACAGTGAGTAGTTTCTCCCGTTGAATTTCTCAATTTCAATTTTAGCTGCCATTTTCTTTTTCTCTCTCTCTTTCTCTCTCTCTCTCTCCAGAAACTTTAACGAATGAATAATAATAATCTAAACAAACTTTCTGATGTGGAGGATCCAATATCATTGGCAACCACAGAGCATACGGTAAGTAGATTTTATAGACACCCAGCCAAATCTCTGATACACTTGTTGTAAAATGAACGGTATAAAATAAAGGAGACACCAAGAATTTACGTGGAAAACCCCTTTTAACTTGGGGTAAAAAACACGGGCGAGGTAGAAATTTATTACTGGGTTAAAAACAGGGATTACAACCTCTCAATCTATAAAGGAGAAAACGCTCACTATCTCTCTTTATAGTTGGAGCAGATACCGAACAAATCCTCTATTTTTTTCCTTATTCCTTTCTCTTTCTATTTGATATTGGTGTGATTTAAGCTCAAAGTCTCGTAGCCTATTTTTAGGCATTAGAGAGCACACCATTATTATACAATCATAATCATGTCGCATGCCTTTTATTATTTTATTTATGTCTTAGAAAGCATGCTATGACTTTTCAACTGCATGTTTATTTTGCTGACAATAAATAATAATAATTATTGCACTCAATTAGTATTCCACTCGGTATTCCACCATAAAATATTAATATTATATCATCTTATCTCTCCTAATCACCATCCACTCGTCCAATCTACTTTACATTCTCTCTCATATTAGTTTAGTATTCTGAAAATATAATAAAGAATATTAGTATGTAATCGATACTGTTCAGATCTCGTCTCTCGTGTCTTCCCTCACCAGTCTCTCGTCTCTCACACCAGTACAAGAGATTCCCAATCGAACAACAGCCTCCAAAACCCTAACCCTTCGCGGCCGACGACTCCATCAACCCCACGGCTTCGATGTTCGCCTCGAAGAAACCCATCTACGAAGAAAATCCGACGGCTGAGATGTTCGCTCCTCAGAAGCCTACGTACGAGGAAAATCTGAAACTTGTTGAGGCATTTGCTCCTCAGAATCTTTCTGTTAAGTCGCCGGCGGCGCCTTCCAAGAAGAAGGAGAATCCCGAAGATGCTCTTTTCAGGAGGGCTTGAATTGATGATTGTCATAGACTCGTATTATTATATATGTTTTTAGTGTAAGTATGGTCTGCTTTCATTCCTAGTAATTGAGACTTGTTTTCGAACGAGTGTTTATGTGGATTGGTTCGAAATAATTGATTTTTACATTCCTAGTACTTCACTCAATGTCTTATTGATTCTTACACAAGAGTAAAATAGAGAAACTGCTCCCTTCAATGGCCTCTAAAGAAACGAAAAGCACTCGAAAGATTGCTTATTAGCATGATCTCACCTCAATAATCATGGCTGCATCAATATTACAAAGATTGCATGCTACTCTACATTATTGATTTTGATTTATCTGTTGGTTTATTGGAATAGATGGTGACGGCAGAATTGTTAGGGTTTCTCTGATTGAGACAGACATACGACACGAGAGACGAGATCTGAACAGTATCGATTACATACTAATATTCTTTATTATATTTTCAGAATAATAAACTAATATGAGAGAGAATGTAAAAGTAGATTGGACGAGTGGATGGTAATTAGGAGAGATAAGATGATATAATATTAATATTTTAATGGTGGAATACCGAGTGGAATACTAATTGGAATAGGTGATCCGAGCCGCGGACCAAAGGGCCATCCCTCACGCTTAATTAATTACACGAGAAACATTGCAAGACGAGGCGACAGGAGCTTACTGTCTTTAATTTAATTATTTACGTTGGTTTTCAATTATATTTGCTAGGACAGATCCTGCACTTAGTTAATTTGTTATCATCGAATAAATAATTGAGTTGACCAACGAATCTCTGCGCCATATCAAATGCAATGCATTCATTAATAAAAGGAATATTTATTTGTCAAGTAACTCCCTCTCGCCATATAGAATGTCAAGTGGCCCTTACTAGATAACATTAAAATGTAAGACAAGACTTGATTACTAAATCATGGTCATAATAAAGATATCAATTATATGATGTGACGTATATATACACATATACACCGCGATGGGGTGATCTAGCATTGCGATGATAGTCACATCACCTTAATGTGATAATCACATCTTTGTTTGGCAAATCTACAACTAATTCCCATTTCCAAATTATCTATCAACTAACTCCCTTCATATTTTTATATCAAACTCCCCATTTAAAACCTTATATCACATAATTTCCTAATACCCACATATTGGACAATTTTTGCATTATAAAACAACAATATTACCAAAAAGCATGTCAACACCCACGGACCCCTTACCCAAACTTGTAATACCTATATACGTATGCTTGTAGTACCAATGTATAGATGTTCGTGGTACCATCCGTGAGCCCATGGACGATTTTTGCCCCCTCTACTAATTTCCACACCCTTCTCTTTCCTTACCCAGACATGCAGTACCATACTTATGTTTGTAGTACGAAAGTATGGATGTTCGTGGTACCATTTCGTAAGCTAGTGTAGTACCATACATAGGTTACTTGTAGTACTTTTCCGTACCATATGCTTAACTATCGCGACTCATACCTAATTTGAAGTACCAATATACATATTTGTAGTACCAATATACAGATGTTCGTGGTACCTATCGTAAGCTAGTGCACCATGAGTAGGTTACTTGTAGTACCAATATCTGTGATAACAGTCACGGACCAAAAACAATTCAGATGGCGTCGAAAGATTCCTTACCCAAACTTGAAGTACCAATATGCTTATGGTTGTAGTACCAATGTATAGATGTTCGTAGTACCATACCATGAGCAAGTGTGGTACCATACGTAGGTTACTTGTGGTATCTTTTTTCGTACCATGTGTTCACCACAAGTAGTCTACCTATGTACTACAGTAGCTCACAGTATGATACCAGCAACATCTATACAGTGTACTACAAACATACGTATATTGGTGCTTTAAGTTTGGGTAAGGAATTTTTCGGCGCCATCTGAATTATTTTTGGTCCGTGACTGTTACCATAGATATTGGTACTACAAGTAACCTACTGATGGTACCACACTAGCATACGATACGGTATCACGAATATCTATATACTGGTACTACAAAATATGTATATTGGTGCTACATTTAGGGTAGGAGTTGTGATAGTTAAGCACATGGTACGGAAAAGATACTACAAGTAACCTACGTATGGAACTACACTAGCTCACGGAATTAATGGTACCACGAACATCCATACATTCGTACTACAAACATACATATATTGGTACTGCAAGTTTGGGTAAGGAAAGAGAGGGTGTGGAAATTAGTAGAGGGGCAAAATCGTCCATGGGCTCACAGAATGGTACCATGAACATCTATACATTGGTACTACAAACATACGTATATTGGTACTACAAGTTTGGGTAAGTGTGCAGAAATTAATAGAGGGGGTAAAATTGTTCATGAGGTACTACAAAACATACGTATATTGGTACTACAAGTTTGGGTAAGGGTGTGGAAATTAATAAAGGGGCAAAATTGTCCATGTGGAGTTATGTGTAAGATTGTTTTAATTTAGGGAGTTTGCTAATAAATAATATGGGATGGGGAGTTAGTTGATAGAAAATATAGGAAGGGGGATTTATTTGAAGTTACCCCTTGTTTTGGGTGATATACATTTGCATGTGATATAGCAATATTGTGTTTATTTAATCACGGTGATGTGTAAGATGATACTGAAAAAAACTGAGTAAATATATATTACTATGGTTTAAATATTTTATTTTAAGATAATATTTTATGTTAATGATGATTAATATATTCGGTTTAATTTTTTATGCATTAATTATTCAATATAATTATTTTAGTAATTAATAAATATTTTTTAAGATTTAAATAGGTAGTTATATTATTTAAAAATATGAATAATGGACATATAAAGGAAAATTGTAAAATTTAAATATAGTGTTGTCCCAATAAAGATTAAAAAGATCACCTCATCACCGTCATATACGATCACCTAGCTTTTTTTAGGTCACTCAAAAGGTTGAATATCATCCCATTTTTATCACTTAGGTGATCCATCTTCAAGGCGATCACTGATCGCTTAGGTTAAACAATGAAGTGATGAGGAGGTAAAGGGAGAAAAACCGTAAAGGTTTAGAGGATCACCAAAAAACAAAACCCCATATTCTTGTGATATTGTCAACAATCGGTGTTAATATAACATTTTTGTGCTTGCTATTTCTTAGTTGTATTTAGAGCTGTCCCGCCGGCCCGTTACCCGTCAAAGCCCACCACTTGGCGGGGCGGGCGAAAAAAAAAATACAAAGAGAAAAATAAAAAAAACGAGGAAAATAAAAATTAAAGAAAGAAGGATTTTATTCAAAACTATTTGTAATTTAATCCTATTAATATAAATTATTTATTTTCTTAAACTTAATTCCACTTAAAATTATAATTAAAAATATAAAAACATATATAAGTTATTTCTACATATATTATTTAATATAAATATTAATATATTTAAATCTAGCGGGCCTGCTCGCGGCCCGACAGGCCCGCCCGCCAAAATCTGCGGCCTGCAGGGCTTGTCCGCCCAGGCCTGCCTCCAGGGGCCTAAATTTCGAAGCCCGCCCGCCACTTTGCAGGGCGAGGAGGGCCGCTGGCATTTTTGCCACCTCTAGTTGTATTCATGATTGTGGGCATGCAGGAGGGCTCATGATGAGGTGGACATGTTTTTGGCCCAAATTTTGCGTTGATCTAAGAAATCATAGTGCGTTGCAAGAGATTGCGGTGGATTTAATTTTGTTTGATGTGGTGGAGCGGAATGAGGAGTCTCTTTGACAACCCATTTCTAGGGAAGAATTTCATTATAGGATGAGTTTTTCGGAATGATTGATGATCTAATCAAAGAGGCGCATCATTCAACCAAAAAATAACTTCTCGTCGGATCACGTCCATTATTCTTTGGTGAAAGCGCGTGGTCTTTTACAAAGGGGGATTTAATAGCCATCTTAGCAATGGAGTTTTATGTTCATTTTTATCACATAACCTCGTGTTTTGACAATTGAATAATTGACAAGTTATATTATTAGCGTTTGTTTGCTTGTCATTAGATCATGGTTTGTTTGCTTGCTTGGTTGCTCGTTAGTGAGCCTTTGTCTTTATCGGCTTGATCATTCTTGCAAAAAAAAACCCTTCGGGTTTTTTAAACCATGCAATTATCTATGAATGAGACAACGAGCTTTCGTCGAAAAAAACAAAAGAATATCTAAAGCCTTAATTTCCAAGAGATATGCACCAAGCATATCTTTTATAAGCATTTTCCTTCTACCGATCATCGTCCCTTAAAAAAAATGCGGAATAAAAATCTGAATAAAATGTCTGGAATTTATATAAATAGTATCAGTAAATGATCATGAGTATGAGACCACAAATATATTATGCATAAATAATTTAAATATATTCCGTCTTATATATCTATCTTATATAGTAGGCAAATTAAATTTTGTATATCGGTAAGGCGACTCATTGTAATGTCAATAGCCACATTTGAGTAACTAGGATTCGCCCCGTGCAATGCACGGGGTTATTGTTGTCAAATATATACAATTTGTAGGTATATTTCATAGTAAGTTCTGCCACACACATCATTCTTTTTATTATGTAATATAAAATTAATGCATGATTATCCTTAGCTCTTATAAAAACAATAATCAAAAAATATATTCTACAGTCTTATAGTTATCCAGTCTACAATCTTACAATATTTAAGTAGTATCGCATGATGGTTGTGTATCATACCGTTAGGGTTGACAATGTGGCGGGGAAGGGGAATCCCCGCGGGCCGGGGACGGGGAATACTTTTTCCCGTGGATATCCCCGTCCCAACCGTGAGTATTCAAATAATATTTATTATATCCAATTAGTATTATTATAAGATAAATAATATTAGAATATACTTTGAATAAAATTAAATAAATAAAATATAATTTAAATAATAATAGAATAATATAAATATTTTTTAAAAAAATAGTGACGGGACGGGGATCCCCTTGGGGACGGTGACGGGAACGATTTCGTCTCCATTTGCCCTGCTGGGTCGCAGATTAGATATCCGCCCCTGACCACGTTGACAACCCTATGTAGTCTTACAATTTTAATTAGTAGTTGTGACTCTTACAGTCTTCCAGCATATTAGCAGCCTTACACACTCACGGTCATATGTATCTAGAACCATCTTCTACTGTCGTATTAAGTCTGCGATATTTTACTCTACTTTAAGTTGTTGTAATCAGTCTTGAACGTTTTCAATATTTTAAAACTACACACACTAATCTGACTTAGATAATTGTGATAATAAACTCAACGAATGGGGACACCACGCTCATTGGTTAATGAGCGTTATCATTAGACTCCCGTTGTTATATTGAAGACTCCTAAATATTAAAATCTTATGGTCCAAAACCCAGTCAATTAACATGTTACTATTCATCTTGAACTTTGGTTAACACTCTCATAGAAATAAGCATATAAATCAAACGCAATTTGCAAGTTGCTATTTACAAAAGAACAAAATAGTTACCCAGAAGTATTGCAATCGAATTCAAGTAATAAGCCATTACATTAATCAGATTCCCAAGGAAAAACACCACGCTCCTCAATATAAAAGCCATGATTAGACCATGCACTGAAATACATGTCGAAATATATCTGAGCATAACTGAGCCACCGTCATCGATCCGCATACTGCTGTTGTATTGCCAAGGATCAAAAATAGCCATCAGCGATACGATTAAACACTTATAAAGCTGCAAAAAAGGATGATTAGCATGTGTCACTTTTAAATGAATTTGTATCAAAACTTCTTACCGAACTTCCCCAAGGATATTTCGCAAACCAATATCATTCAAGTCGACAAAGAAGAGAAGCAGCATCAACAATCTTGGAGCGATGCTCTACAAACTTCTTGAATCTCATATACTTTTGATATGCAAGTTCTTCTTGAAGAGATTCTTGCAATTTGTGGAGCTCCACGATCCTGATTGCAAGTATGCCTTGTTGTTGCAACATAGAGAGCATGGGGTTTTTTTTGGATATGCAATAATGGTGATCACAATTTAAGTTTAATTACCTTGCAAGAGGGGAGTACGAATAAAGGGAGATATCTTGCCGTATGCCTTGGAAACGTTTTCTCTGTCATGAGATATCCTTAACATATCTACTTTCCACCCCTTAAGATTCGACGGCATATTAGTTCACATTTTTCTTCACTAACATTAACAGTTGTATTATTTGCATCTTTTGTAAATTCCGTATCACATATATACTCACATCAACTAAATGAGATCCTTATGCAATAGAAGTTTATAAAGTAAATAATCTCATAACAACGTCAGATACAATATAATGAATGGGAAACAAAAAAATCAGCGCACACCCTTCTCATTCTTGAATTTGCATGTCTCTCAATTCTTTCCAAAAGCAGCCATCTGCACTTCCCTTGTCATATTCGAAGGCACATGCCTTGTCATCGCCCAGAGCTCTAGACATTGGGTTCGTTTAGCTGTTGCACAGCGTCGATGCTCCCATGTGCAGCCCTGCCTCAGTGACCAACAACACTGATCTGTAAACGTTTAGTGCCCAACTTCGTGTCCATTACAACTCACAATGGTGTCTCATGTTGCCACTCATTGATATGTCATCATCATTTTCCCTAAAAATTAATAAAGTTACCTCAACGACCGACAACACTGATGTGCAAGCATTAAGTGCCCAACATCGTTGTCCATTACAACTCACAATGGTGTCTCACGTTGCCACTCGTTGATATGCCATCATCATTTTCCTACTAATAAAGTTCATACATCTAAACTAATATCGTCGTATATTTATGGCCATGAAGAATGTGTATAGTAAAAGATTGAAGAAGAATGAAATCAATGAATTCCAATCCAAAAAATTAGCTACTAAACAAAGCAACAACGCACACTCCACCAAACAACTTTTGGAAATAGGGTTAGCTAAGAGGATTAAATCGTTTCAACCTTTGAACATACTATCGTAAACGACCTGCTAAAATTACATTGATAAATTAAGTTCTAGATGAGGGACAATTATCGATCTGATGGCTATGGACAAAAAGCTGCAAACCTGGACAATGACTGGCATTGAAGAGTGATTGCCCAACCTCGACAAAAAAAAAGTCTGACTCATGAAGCTTCAATCATGATTCAACCCCAAACCGTGAAGTTAACAAAATTAATTTAAAACAACAAAACAAAAAAACAATAAGAAGAATCTCAGTGAAACGGGATAGATGAACACCAAACACATGATGATAGTATTTGAGGACGACCAATCTAGCTTATAAAAGTGCAATAAATCAAAAGACAAAGAATGCGCAACGACCCCATGTGTGATCCACCAATCAGAATACACACCACACCGCTAAGTGCTTGAAATAACTTGTCCCCAAATACCGAACAATAACAATTTTGAAAGCCGAAACCTTTAGTCATGATCACAACACCTAGTCGTACAAATCCAAGGTCTCCAACTATACTGAGGCACAGAGATAACAGTACAATCCCGACCTTCAAACAATTTAAGGATAGCAAACCAATCTAAAATCAAAATATTTCAAACCTACTAAACGTTTCCACAATCACGTACAACAAAGACAGGCGGCAATAACTAAAGAAAGATGATGATGACAAATGAATACTTACAGCGTCTAATAGAGACCATTCGGTTTTGCCCGAGAAGAACTCAGAAGCTTCTGCATCAATGTCATGCCAAATATTTCACTATTTTGCCAAGTCGAACAAAGAGAGAAAGCTTGCATAAGCTCTCATTAAAATAGAGGTGCTACAGGGGCTTAATGGTGGTAACATAGCAAGCAATACGATCACGGGTCAGATCCATATTAGCGAGTGAATGATGAAATTAATGGAAGTTAAGGGTGGATAGCAAATATGATAAGCCCATGGTTATTAAAGGTGAGAGGCGCAAAGAGGCGATATGCTACCCGCCTGCCTCAGAGGAGAGGCGCAAATAAGGTGCCCACCTCATAAAACCGAGTTGGAATTATTATACTATTATTATATATGATAATACTTTCTCACACACAAATAAGCAAAACTATAATATAGAAATAAATGAATTAAGTGATGTGATACATATAAAGAAATACATATAATTTATATAATTTAATTAGTATCAATATCAATTAACTTCAATTATATTTATTATACATTTAGATCATTTTGAGATACATATATATAAAATGAATATAGTAATGAGCTATAACATTTGTATGTTGATTTGTAATTTGATGCAATAATTTAAGAATCGATATATCTTTACTTAATTCAAACTATCACTTTTTTATTGCAAATAATAATATTTATACATGGATTTATTTTTATTTAATACATAGACTAATACTAAGTTAATAGTAAAACTTTTGGGCTTATTGATAGTCTTTCAATTTATTATGGCCCAGAAGCCCAATAAATCAAAATTTAAAAAATTAGTGTTTCTTTCAGATCGTCTTCTTCGTTTTCTACTTTATTTCACATTCGGTCTTCTTCTCCCATCAATCAAGCAACCACCACCACCACAGTTCCAGTCTCGGAATGGCCGTTCCGGCCGTCTTGACGCATTCCTACGAGCCATGGCCGTGCGCAGCCACCGAGACGACCGCCTAGGCGCCTCGGTGCCTTACTCTGAGGCGGTGCCTCAGATGCGCACCATCAAGGTCGACGCCTCGTTCCACCTAGAGGCGATTTAGTACTGCCTCGCCCCACTCATCGAGCGCGCTTCAAATAGCACTGGATAAGCCAACTCCTCTAGGCATCAGAATCTGTTTTCAATCCAGTAAACCTATGACACAAAAAAAAAGACATAATCACTTAGCATTAATTATCAAAAAAGTAAAAAAAAAAATCTGAAAAAATAATTGACATTGTTCTACGACACAATTAAGAAATAAAAGAAGTACTTACTGGAGCGACTCTTTTGAGGGGTATCTAACAACTACTATTAAGAAATCATGTATAACTGCACCAGTGTAAGACCACAAACTTGCATGACTGCAAGCTTGGTAGAACATCTGCAAAATCCGCAAGAATGCAAAGCGATTATGTCTTCTTTTGAATATAATATTGTTTAAAATGATCTCAAAGTAACTCCTATATTGGTTGTCAAGGTTGCTGATTTGGAGTCCTCTTCAAGTATGAAACTCGCTTCTTCACATCCATCCAACTATTTTAGGGCACGCCAATTCATGGGGTTATTTTTTCAAGCGCTATGGAACATTTCCACCGCACGTTTCTCACCCGAAAAACGTATATCCTATCAAATCTCAGCGTGAAAGAAATAAACTCTCGCTATCCGAACGTTAATCCTAATATAGAGTTGATCCTGAATCCATCAACAACTGTCTCTGAGGTTGAGGAGCCGCTTGATTTCACAAACAATTGATGTCTATGTGCTACAGCGTAATTCTCTGGCCTAAACATATTTATATTATTGATTATAATCTTCTCATAATTTTTTAATAAACAGTGTATGACTGTTACACTGCAATTGTCATACACCATGTAACTCATACCTGGATGGATCTCCTAAAGTCACAGAAGTCGTATTCTTACACCTGCGAAGTGTTCACACTTCACGAAATTCACAGCACTCTTTCGCCGTTTGAATGCATATCGTAGCGATAGGTCGTGCAATTTCATTATCAGTCTTACATCTTCAGCGGTCTTACAACTTTAAAAGACATACAACAATCATACAACCTTAAAAGTCAGACCGTCTAAATATGCAAAATCTATCAAGTTGATATGCAATAATTTATAAGTGAGCTTTGAACCTAACAACTCTTACAATATTTGTAAACATGTAGTGATTACAATTTTATGCAGTATGTAGAAAATAAAATGTCAAGGACGATTTTTTTTTACCCAAAGACGTAAAACGTATATAAAAGCCACAAATACACCAAAGAAATGTCGTCCAACAATTCAAGAATGCCGCCGCTCCACCTCGGCTTTGACGACAGCAGCGCAAGTGATGTCGACCGACGCGGAATCTCTTGAGCTCCCAATTGCATAACTTCTGTACAGACTCCGAAGGGAAATCAAATGAATGATTATTTAAATGTGCTGGCATGTTCGTGTGGTTCATTCCCATTTGTTCATTGATCGCCATGCAAGCACTCTTACACTCGTCAACCAGTGTGAAGGCTTGTTCATGAGGACCATTCGGTTTGCTCATATTGTTCATCATCATATTGTTGGCACACATTGGAGTAGGTTGGAACTCATCAACAATTGCAAGCCCCTTTCTTGAGTTGAGAACCTTTAGACAAATTAAAGCATGCAAACCAATTAGGCAAAGAAAACGCAGCATAGACTTGTGATAATAGCCATCATAATCACATGAAAGCATCCTCATTTCTCAGCCCAACCAACCAACAGCGATTATGATATCTCTATTCTGAAATTATGGATCGTAAGAAAATCACTAACCTCTTCAGAGGTGGATCCATTTACCATCTTCTGTTCATCGGCTTCTGGCTTCGGCGCAGCTCATGGCCAACTGATAGCATCATCGTCCTCGTCAAGCTGCAGCAGCCTCTTCTCAGACGAAAAACCCAGGCTATCTCTCTGTATGAAAAATCGCCCGATACAAATGTAAGACCTAAACAACAATTTTTTAAAATCGGTAACACGAAGTTGACACTTTTCGTTCTAGTTGTCAAAATCATTTACCAGTAGTAGAGAAGAAGCTGGAGAAGGCTCATTCAACTCAGCTTGCCATTCATGAAGCATCTGATGAACTTGCTCCTCGAGCACGGCCACATCAATACTATAGTACGGCTATCCTTTCACGCAGACGGTAGATCGCTGATAATTCCCTGACGATCATCGAAACGATTCCTTTCTCTAACCTTGAAGAGTTGTTCGATGACACAGTTGAGCGTGCCACTCCCCAAACCCTTTCCCATTTAATGATCAATAGCTTAATTCACAACTTTGTAGAAGCTGAAACATGACAAAACTCATCAGTTAAGCTTTCGATCATGCAGAAACTTAATTCACGTATTAACAAAGAAGACCAAATTAAGCCCTTCAAATCAGAAGCGAAAACCTCATACAAGTGACAAAGCTTAAAATTAGAAATGCAAAGCCATGTACCCTAAATTGGTGGCGGAATTGACGGGTAATTTAAGAAAGAGACACTAAAGCAAGACAATACCGAAACTACCAACAAAATATAAAACACATTCCAGGAAAAGAGAAAACGAACACAGAATCTAAACCCTAAAAAATCAATTGATACCAGTTCGGAGTGAGGGTTGATGATGGTGGTTTTTCCTTTGCAAAGGCCTTTATTTTCTCTATGTTTGATCCTACTGATTTCCCTTTCCGAGTCTCAATTGATCTATGGGATACGGGCGGAAACATAAAAGCAGAGACAAATGACCTCTTCTTCCTCAACATCTCATCCATCTGCAACCATCAAAACATAAAAGAAGAATCAACATAAGCCAATCCCTGAAAAAACCCATTTCATATTTCCCCATTCCTTTCAGATAATCGAACATTAAACAAGGAGTAAGAGCTCTACTTACCTTAGACCTAGCTTTCTCAAGATTGTCGAGATATTAACCGATAATTTCAGCAAGCTCAGGGACTGCTGCTTGAAAACTGTTGAATCTCCCAACGTTTTTTCAAATTAAGCTCAGGGCGGTGAGTGTTGAAGGAGATTGTGGATTGTGGTGATCAGGGAAATTAAGCTTAGCTTTGCTGCCGCTGATTCTCTGAGCCTCAGCGTCGTAAGCCAGCGCAGCTTCCTCGGCTGTGTTGAAAGTACCAAGCCACACACTGCTGCCTTTGATAGGGTCGCGAATCTCAGCCGCCCCTTCCCCACGGGCAACGACAGATTCCACGGTACCCGTTCTTTCTCTTCCTTTTCTAGGGCTTTCTTGTGCTCTCAACACATTCTGAAAAGAAATGGGGGCGATTGATTAGAATAATCGAAAACGAAGCGTAGAGGAGAAAAGCCCAAATAAAGAATTTCACTGTAGCATCCCCCAATCGAAGAATCCAAAATCGCATGATCAATCGAAGTCTTAAGACTACGACAGAAAGACAATCGTTACCACCTAAGCTCTTCTCTGCACTAACCAAGCTGTCCACTTTCGCAGCGTCGATGCAATGCTTGAAGCCTCTGAAATCAGCTGTGAATTCGTCACCTGAACCAGCCACGCTCCAAGAAAGGCGAAAAAAATGAAAAAGTCAAGCAGTTGATCGATGAAGATTATTACAGCCCCTTTATCCTCCTTAAACCTCGCAAACGACTCCGAAGGAAACCCAATCAAGAAAAACAGCTCAAGGGTCAATGGAAACAGCTTACTCACAAACTTCTCACAAAGCCTTACCTAATTTTAGAGACGTCCCTACCTCAGAGAGGCAACAGTTGTAGCTCAAAAAGGTCAAAATGTGATGCGTAGTGTTCGACTTTGCCGGCCCCGCGAGAACCTGAAAGAAAAAGAAAATCAAGAGACAAACCTTGCTTGAATTAGACGAGTTTGTCGCCTCTTCGAATGTAAAGTTCAACGAAACCCTAATTCAAGATATCAAAATGGTCTCAGCCAACATCTTTCGTGAATTCACTCCTCAGCCAGGGGAGAATAAGTTGATCAACGGCGTCGAATTAGATCTGAGACCTACAACAACGAATTGTACCAAAAAAGAGGCGATCGAAAGGTATCTAACCTAGGCGACGACGTACTCCAGCACGACGGCCATGTAGACCGGAGCGCCGCTGCCGACCCGCTCGGAATAGCGGCCCTTCTTCAGGTACCTTCCGATTCTCCCGACCGGAAACTGAAGACGGCTTTGACCGACCGCGAAACAGGTTTCTTCTTCGGACCGCCGCCTCTCCTGCCACCGGCTCCTTTCTTGAACTTACCGCCGGCTTGGCTTCACAGTGACCGAGAAAGAAAGCACAGCTGATCTGTCTCTGTATGTAAATAGTGATCGAGCTGAGCCTCTGTTGTGGTGGTGGAATTGAATACTTGTGCTACGTAAGCAATATCTTCCATCGCTAGATCGTTTGTGCTAATCGACGGCTTGTCAGGGGAGGATACTTCGATCTCATACAGTCGAGATGCAACCAATAAGGTGATGTCAATATATAATTAAGAAAAGACCCCATGGATCCAGCTTGGCCCCACTTCAGATCATATACGAATTTTTTGTGACGGTTCAGCTGCTAATTATTAAATGAGTACAGAATAATCAAATTAACGTACTATCATAATTTCTCCGGTCAACCCGATAAAATAAGGGAATTTGTGCATAAAGTCTGTATGAGTGCCATGCACATACAAAGAACATGGACATAAAGTCTGTAATGCACATACAGAGAACATGGATATATTAATCTGCACTGTCATACACATTCAACGAAAAAAAAATCTTCCTCACATTTCCCCCGGGGGGGGGAATTTGTTGCCACGTGTCATCACAATAGGATCCTTACCCTACTTTTATATTATATAGATTAGCAGATACATATAGTATATGGAATTGGTAAAAAGTATACATATAGAATATGGAATTGGTAAATAGTATTTTGTTGTAGTTTGACACAATAAAGCGTTAGAAGATAAAGTTACATGCATGCCATACTCGATTTATCTGTGTAGCTCCCAAGTCCCAACTAGACGTGTTCATACGGTTACGGTTACGGTTCACGGTTATGAACCGCCGGTTTACGGTTAATAAAAACGTCTAACCTTAACCGAACCGTGGTAATCACGGTTACGGTTACGGTTACGGTTTTGAACCGGCCAAGCCGTTACGGTTACGGTTTTGAAAACCGCCGGTTTACGGTTTTTTTCTAGTTCTTTTTTAGAATTTTCTTTCTTTTATAGCAATTTAAATATATAGTAAAAAAACTTTGATTTTTTTTATATAAATGGAAAAAAAAGGGGGGTCTTTACACATAAAAAAAAAAAGAAATTTCCATTCCAAGTTATAATTTATATAATAACTTTCAACATTCGAAAAACAAATTACACTTTAAATAGTAAACAGTATTATGATTAACATTCATTCTTCGATTAGAAAATCTTTGACGGACTTTCGTCGTAGGCATTTAGTTATAAATATCATATTTATCACTCAATATTCGTCTACGTTTTCTAAAGTTAATATTATGATATTTGACAAAATAAAAATTAAATATGGTAAATAAATTATCATTGGATATTATGATAAGAGCAATAAAATTATATATTTAATTATTATTTAAAAGACGGTTAACCGCCGGTTATAACCGCCGGTTTACGGTTAGAAAAATGAAGAACCGTAACCGAACCTTCATACTTTACGGTTCGGTTACGGTTTGAACCGTAACCGTTGACCACGGTTAACCGAAACCGTTGACCGACGGTTCGGTTACGGTTTGGTTACGGTTTTTCAAACCGTCTGAACACCTCTAGTCCCAACATAAAATCACGCTTGGCGTTGATGTGCGAAATATTGTTAGTTAGAGACTTGCCAATTAGGCCTTGGCCAAGTGGTCAAGGTGGAGGCATTAAGGACTTGTGGGTTAGACTGTGGGATCAAATCGCCCCTACAACTTCTTGAGCAGTCCATATGGGGTGTTACCAGTGACTACGTTATCAGGTGAGTTTGTGACATACTTATCTGACCTCGGAATTAGTTTGGCCACTGGGTGTGTGGCGCAATTAAGCGTCCGCCAGGTCTGTGCGACACAAGCACACCGCCCGCTGGCAGGTCGTGTGGGAATACTTCGAGGCATGGAAAAACAAAAGATGTGAGTGCTAGTCGACATATAGTAATTAGATATTAATTAAATCTATGATACACGTAACCTAATCTTATTTTATTTAGTTTCATATATAGGCAAACATATCATTAGTTATTATAAATCTGAAAACAGTGGTGGCATCACCTGACGTGAATAAAAAAAATATATTACCGAAACTTAGGACACAATATGATAACAAATGTAGTACCACATCATAATACACAAAGCTTCTACATTTGAATAAAATACTCTTTCTCAATCTGTCAGTGAGGTAATGTGGGGAAGATCCCTTAAAAGTCTCTACTCTGCACTGATGTGTAAGTCGTCTGTATGTAATCTGTTCGTAGTAGAACACAACACATATATATATATATAAATTCGAAGGCCAACTCTTTTTAGTCTTTACAGTACTAGAAGACTTCGTTTACAAACTATGTCGTACAGCTCTAGTGTGTTTGGTTAGGGGTATTAGAGGGGTTAGAATTAACCAAAGTAGTGTTTGGTTGGAATGTTTATTTAAAGGTGAGCTTTAGTTGATACCCTCAACAGAGTATTAGCTTAGCATCTCCACCTATCTAGCTAATCCCGGATAAAATAGCTAGTGATACGGACCAAAATAGATGGGCCGAAAAACGAGTAATAGAAGAGGCCCATTAGGCCCATAAAGAAGGAAGCCCACGATGAAGTCAAAAGAATATCTAGGAGGGCCTTGTAGGGACCACTGGACAAAGGGTAAATACCCGGGCAAAGCTGTGAGAAGACCCTCAAAAGAGAAAAAGGACTAAAGCTGACTGACGCAACTGAGGGAACAAAAGCTGCAACTGACAGCCGCAGTACACGTTGTCCAAGAAGGTCATATCACCAGCCATCAGGGACCTCGGGATGGACCTCCATGCAATAACCAGAAGCTCCTATAAAAGGGGCACTTCGCCATTTGCACCAATCATTCACATTTTTCAACACTAAAAATACCTAGAATATTCTCTCACTACAAGAAACGTCCCTATGTATTTTCTTATGTGTTCTTGAGAGAAAATGGTGAGGAATATGTAGTCTGAGTGTGTAAATATCCTCAAAGTATGAAAAGGTTTCAGAGCGCCCGTGGACGTAGGATCTGCAAAGATCCGAACCACGTACATCATTTGTCATTTTATTTACGTCCCCCACACGTCCCAAGCAGGTCCCCCACGTCCAAACTGGTCCCCCACGTTCCTTCAAACAGGTCCCCCGCGTTCCAAACACGTTCAAACAGGTCTCCAGCGTCCCAATACATCCTCAACGTTCCAGGCAGGTCCCCCAGCGTTCCAAACAGGTTCCCCGATATTTCAGGCAGGTCCCCCAACGCCCAAACAGGTCCCCATCACGTCCCCATCGTAAAAACAGCACCTTATGCCCTTAAAAAACTTCCATATTCATTCCCCGGCTATATAAATTCCTTTCCACATATATAAATTTCGTTGATTGGGTTTGCCCCACATCAAATGGCGCCGTCTGTGGGAAATTCCGAGTTGAAGGCGTGAGTAAGTCTTACTGCTACAGTGTGAAGTTGCGCGAAGATTTGCTGTTTTCTCTTCTCTCTTCTGCTCTGTTGGGGCAAAGCGAAACATGCGAGACGTCAATGGAGGAAGGTTTGTCCAATCGAAGAACTGCCAAACGCGTTGAGGAACAGCCATAACCTGAAAGACAATCCCGAAATGAGGGAGAGGAGCAAGATGGTCAAAACGAGGTACTAGAACACCCACGGGGGACCCCCGCCAGCTCCGCTAGTGAACCGCCCGATAACATGAAGGGATCCGGAAGCTCCAGAAGAAGGAAAAAAAGGCTGCCACGCTGGAAAAAAGGGAAGCCAGTGCCACAACCTCACCACAGGGAACCCTGGGGATCTCTGCCAACAGTCCCATGAAGATTCACACCACTAGCAGATCCAGAAGACATCCTGACACCAGCCCGGGACCTCCATGATGAGGGGATCTTTAGCCGGAACTCCAGGACCCTTTAGATTTTAGTTTCATTTATATACCATATGATAATATGACCTCAATACTAACAATTGTTGTTGGTCCCGAAATGCACAAACAAGGAATCAAAGAAGCTAGATGGGATGGAATGGAATGAAAAGGGAGAATATCTCACCTTGTAGTGTGTGTAGTGTGTGAAAACGAATTTTAGCTTTTTGATCTTTGATTACCTTTCAAAGTGAGTTGGTAAAACCTTATATACCACATTAACCCTAGGTATATTAGGCCCAATCACTAAATATAAAATAATTACAATCTAGTCCAAAGCCCAAGCTAAAGATAATTACAAAATTAATCTCAAGACTTAAACTATTGACACAATTAATTAAATATCCTAACAATCTCCCCCTTTGTGTCAATTGTTGGGAGTCTTGAATCTTGGGCGTTGGGATGGTGGATTAGCGTGTGAGTGTTTCGCGAAGCCCTAGCTTG
This sequence comes from Craterostigma plantagineum, assembly GCA_027422505.1. NCBI lineage: Eukaryota > Viridiplantae > Streptophyta > Magnoliopsida > Lamiales > Linderniaceae > Craterostigma > Craterostigma plantagineum. The sequence goes on from JAPQWV010004774.1 coordinate 24,801, forward strand.
AACTCGAAGGCGCGGGAGATTCCTTCGAAGTACCATTCGATCGGCTATAGCGTCAATGAGCTTCGCGAACTTGGATCGGCATAGAGGATCTTCTTCCGAAAGGATGCGGCATATCTTCATTAGTTTGTCTTGGATGATGGTGAGTGTCCCATCCGAGAACTTTGCCACTTCGGAGCAGCGCAGCAGCCTCATCTTTCCCTTGTAGTTCGAGTAGGGGCGACCGCCGGATCATCTCCGTCGATCACATCGCCTTCTCGGTAGTCGTCCGCGTTCTTGAAAGATGGGCGAGTCAGATTCACCTTCTTCAGGTTGTGTTCCACCGCCATCTGCAGATCGTGGGTGGCGTAGAATCTGACCTGTCGGAGCATGTGGCGCTTGATAGCCACATATCCCATGGTGACCGGCTCAGCACGTACGAGATGTCCAGAGCTCCTGAGGACGAGTCTGAACTGTTTCAGGGATTCCAGCATGCTGTATAGGTCACCCAGGCGCAGAAACTTGAAGTCCGCCTCACTGACTTCACTGTAGCTCTCATCCTGCCTCACTATGTGAAGACTGGGTAGTGGACAGGTCCTTTTGACTCGTTTGCGGAGGTCAGTGACTTTGCAGATGGGGGGCCCGACTCATTTCTTGAGCGATGTTCTCCTCATCGGATAGCGTCCTCTTGGTGCATTTGTTGCAAAGAAGGCTCCATCGATAGAGCTGCTTCTTTTTCTCGCTCAATTCTGGATGTTCATCAGCTCATACTCGTCGAAGGTTGTGATGATCTGCTCCTTGCGCCGCCAGATCCTCTTCCTGATCTCTTCTTGAAACGGCGCGGTTATCTTTTTGTTTTCCCACGGTGCTTCCGGTATATCCACCGTGGGCACATCCGTCTGAGCAGCAGGGGCCTCAGTTTGCTGCGCTTGGAATTTCAGGATGTTCTCGAGCTCGGCCGGTTCAGCGTCGTATTCCTCTCCTTTCTCGTCGTCTGCGGTGTTGATCAGCGTAAGCGAGGCCTCCATGAGCAGACGTCGAGCATTTTCCACAACTTCCTAGCTGCTACTGCATCGACGGGCGTGTATAGCCATTCATCGTTGAAGATGTAGGCTTCGATCTCATTCTGAGCGCAGTAGACATCCTCGGAAGCCAGGTTGGGATCGATGTTGAGAGGGGTATGGCTATGTGGTGGCGAGGGTGTAGCGTCGGAGGAGTTAGTGGATTGTGGGGATGGAATTGGTGGAGATTCTGGTGGTTCGGTTTGAGGTGATGGTTTTGGCAAGGATGATTTGGGTGACGAGTGGTGTAGATGCGGTGGTGGCCTCTAACGTCGATGTGACAGCTAGAGGTTTCCGAGGTGGGTGGAGACGGTGTGGAGGTGGTCTCTAACGTCGATGTGACGATTAGAGTTTTTTGGAGAAGTTAGTTGTGGTGGGGTGAGGGTGATGATTGGTTAGTGACTCGGGGTTGATGGGATGGGATTTTTGGCTAGTGGGTTGTGAGGTTTCTGGTGGCGGGCGTCGTTTTAGGTCCAGATGAGGAGGGCGGCGTCGATTGTGTGAATCCTTGTGAGCTCAGATGCCTATCTCTCTCCCCTCCGGCGATCTTGATCATCATCTTGATCGTCGCGCCTGGTCCTGCGGTTCTCGCCTTGAGTGCGGCAAGACAGTGGTTGCGTCATGATGCGCTTCATCTCCTGTTCTTCCTCGTCAGGTTCCATCATTGATTCGAAGCGGGCTCGGAGGATGTAGAGAGCTCCTTGGAGAGATGGAGGAGAGAAGAGCATCTGCGTCCTCATATTGCTTTGGTGGT
>JAPQWV010004775.1:0-26562 GCA_027422505.1 Craterostigma plantagineum
GGAATATTACATCATAACACCAACTTTCTTTCTTCTTAATATGATCCTAGTAAGAACATATTATTGCATAGTCAAATCAAATAGTCATATAATCATATTATATCGCATAACTACATATTGAATAAACTCTAATGCTAGAGAGTAAAGTCAATTATTAAATTCCTAATTATCTTTATAACGCGTAATAACTTTCTATCGGAACTCATTATCAGCTCAGATACTGAAATGAAATCTGCTATTTTATTAAACCTATAAAGAAGTAAAGGTTCAAATTATCAGCCCTGAATAATTTATTATTTTCAACATACTGGGTTATTTGATAACGAGTGGCCCAATGTTTTATCTTATTACTGAATGAAATTCCAATGCCGCTACTCTAACCCCTTCCCTCGCAAAGAAAGGCAATATCGAAAACAAACTCGGAGTATATTGTTGTCGGCATTTTGGAAGAACAGTTCGGTTTTGCGCAATTGAGTGTTCAACAAGATTATTCGTCTCTCTAGGCTGAATCTATAATATTTGTCGTCCATTTGCCATGGGTGGCCAGATCTTTGAGGTTAGTGCTATGTCGTATTTATGGCTGTGAAATATGATATATGTGAAAATCGAAAAATTATGGGTGTGGGTTTTTGAATGTATCATGTGATATTGTTAAATGATATGTTGTTATTGTTCTAAATACCAATTTGGGTTTCTGAATGTATCATGTGATATTGTCAATAATATGTTGTTATTGTTCCAAGTATCAACTTGCGACCGTACATTGTTTTAATACAGGCAGTAATAGAAACACAGTTCCCCAGAGGATCTGTGAAGCCAGGAAGAGTGGTGATATTTGCCTCTTTTAAAGATATATGCACGTATCTAATGGAAATCTTGAATAGAGCAGAGACAGCTGAGATGGTTTCAAAAGTCAATTTGGACGTTTAATAGTGTCTACAGAGAATTTTCAGTTATCAGGGCAGTTGTGTGGTATATGATGCAGTGTCAAATCAAATATGATGGTACAGATGAGCTGTGGATGGTTATTGAAGATAAACCCATACGGTTTTCGTCAGTAGAATACTCGCTGCTGACAGACCTCAAATTTGGCACTGAGGATCCAATAGATGTTAATACAGCCTTCATTACAAGACATTTTGGAAACAAAAAAAAAACGTTATGTTGTGAGACATAAAGAACCGACTGAATACAATGAGAAGCCTTTCTGACACTACCGTCAATGTTGAGAAGCTAAAGTTGGCAAGTTTGATGTTTGGCTGGAGTCATTTAGTTACGAAGTAATAGAGATATCGCTTACGTCGATCCTGCGATAATGTATTTGGTGGAAGTTGAGAGATTCAATGCTTGCCAATGGGGAACCCTAGCATTCAATGAAACCCTAACGTCACTTAAGAGGGATCTCTCGCAGTTCAGTGATGAATCGACTGTTGAGCAAGTGAAGAAATGCCCAAACTTATGTTTAAGAGGTTTTGTGCATCCATTTCAGGTAATAATATTGTGTTTATTATTTCAGTTACTGATATCTATTGTTTCAAGTGTGTTTGAACTAAATCCTTCATCCTTAATTAGATACTTGCTTATGAATGTATCTCTGGAGTTGCCAAATCGTTTGCAAGACAATTGAGGTAGTGGAGCCTGGCATTCCACGAATGTGTCGGTGGAAGAACAAACGATTGGAGAACTAAGTACTCGCCGAGGTTGGAGCAGATTACAGAGGCCGTTTCTTCTGAGGGTGTTGACAGATGTATTTTGCAGCCAACTGTTGAAGAATCAGCTTCGCTGTTTGTTAGATCAAGTCACTTCACAACCGCACTCCACTATTGCAGAAGATCAATTTGTGTTAGGAGAGAGGAGTTACAGTTATTTGTCCTCCAATAGCAGGAAAAGTTTCAGCTAAACATGCCAAGAATGTACATGCTACAAAGTTTGAGGGAGGGTGTGGCCTAGAAGAGGACAATGAACATAAGAGTTCGAAATCATCGGGTAGGAAAGATTCAGCCAGTGGTGATTCTACAACGGAAGATGTTGTTTTTGTTGAGAGTAGGAAAATGTCGGGTAAGAAATCAGGAAAGCGAAAGAAAAAACTTACACGCCAGGCAAAGCGACGGGATGAAACTGATCCTTCGATTGGGTTCGTTGATCCTGTGAAGAAACCAAAGTTATCGAATAAGAAGTACAGGATCGCGGGTAATGCAGAGAGCGAAAGAGAAGATGGAATGGACAATGAGAATGTTGAGCCGGTAACAGGACATGCCAAAGGAAATCAGCACGTGCTCGACGAAGACGTTCCACAGACGGAAGGATGTTCGGGTTTGTTAGATTTATTCTGAGTTATTTATGTTATATATGTCTGTCCCTATCATTGCTAACATTATGTATTCGATTTGATAATTTTTCTGTATAATTGCTTAACTGTTTACGTGCAGTTGTGCAGAAAATGCAGACACTTGAATGCAAAATGACGTCCATGGAAGAGAGTTTGAAGGTGCTAGGCGACAGGGTAGTACAGCTCAAAGCGCAAGTTGACGTATTATCAGACCCTCCATGCACAGGTGATGTTTTTTTTATTCTCGATATTGGTATATTGAAATAGCATTAGTGACAAATAAATCTACCATCTGTTTACAAATTATTTTCGCAAAACCAGATGCTGACATGGGTGTCATTAGCAAAAACGTCCATAATATTGCTCACAATATAACGTCATGTGCAGTTGACAAAAATCAACAACTTGTATATTCATGGTTCTCTGATAAATTGTTTGATTTTTTGTTTTTAAAGCATGTTGATGAATGCATCCGTGGGTTCATTGAGATGCAATTAAAGTGCAAAATCCCGTCGAAGAATGTCGCGTTCATGAGCACGCTTTTCAGTAGGATTATCATGTCGCTGGCCGGTATCAACGAAAGTGTTAGCTTGAGTGAATTTACCCATATACTCTTGGAAGTACCCGGGGTGGCCTTCGTGTCCATGGAGCAGAGCAGAGACGATAGTTTTCCCGTTGGAAATCAATGGCTGTGAATGGGTTCTGTGCGTTATTCGACCGAATAGCGCTGAAATGCAAATTTGGGACCCACAAAGTGGAGGTCATGCAGATGCCAAGTTCGTCGATAACGCAATAGACAATGTTTCTATCGTTATCAGACGGCTGCTACAGGAATTATCAGTCTTGGCAATGGACTCCACATTATCCATTAAGTGCTATGAACGCCTTCCGCAGCTAAATGACAAGCAAGCTCCACAGTCTTTCATAAAAAAATATATGTGCATTCAAAAAGTCATTGAAAATATATGTTTTATCGTATGCAGTGGTGATAACTGTGTCCAAGTACTTTTGAGCGCATTTGCAACGATGTTTTCTGAACATATTGTCGGTGGGGTAACCAAGTCTCATTAACAGAGTTCAGACAATATTTGACGGCAAGTGTGTTCTTCTCCTACTACCACTGGCCGCCGTGGAATGAGTGACTGAATGTGTATCATCGTTAATTGCTGCAGTTTCGGTTATGGATGTTTCTTGACAACAGACAATTGCATTTTGTGGTGTACGGTATCATTTCTTTAACTATGTGTTGACATTAGTAGCTAAGTATGTCTGTTCTAATGTTATGTGGTATGTTGAACCTTTTCGTAACCTATGCGTCGATATTGTTTCATAATTATTTCTGGTTTTACTGTATAGATTAATCGACATTATACACCACCTTGATTGTTGTTAAAATATGGAATATTTCACTAAACAATTTTAACATTCCCATATTGGGGTATTCTAAACAGGGCATGTGTTGATATTCCGTTAGATACATAATTATAAGATTGCATGATACCTTAGAAATCATTTTTAGTTGATATGGGGCATAATAATATTTTAGTCGTGTATTGTAAATATTGTCAAATATAAATTTAATACGTGTACTAATATAAACATATTGCATTATGTTTTATTAACAGTTGTTGAGTAATTTCCGTGTCCATTTTCTTGCGGGTGTAAAGAGTATGTGTTGGAACATTTATTCTGATATCTTTGCTAGAAGTACTTATAAAAGACTTATACGCCTTTTACAAATTTCGTGTGTGCCTCCAATAATTTCCATGTATCATGGAATTCTTAAACATATAAAAAATATGAGTATACACTACTGATGAAAGTTCTGTATTGTAAAGAATGACAAATATACGTTTTTTTAAATGTATCATAGAATAATTATAATATTGCATGATACATTAGAAATATTTTACTTGATATGGTCCCTAATATTTCAGTTGTGGGTTGTAAATAATGTCAACTATAAAATTTATACGTTGAACAATATAAACATATTGCATTATGTTTCAATGACAGTCATGCAATTGTTTACGTACAGTCGTCCATTTTCTTGCGGGTGTAAAGAGAATGTATTGGAAAACATTTATTCTGATTTCTTTGTTTGAAGTTCTACATAATTGTGTTTCTAATTTCATAATACATGATTAACATTTATTTAGGCTTTTGTCCTGTTTTTGTACAACGGTAATTAAAGCAGTCCTGCAATTTAAGGAGATCGTGCCTAATTTCAAAGGGATCTGAGCCATGTAAGCACGTCGTAATAGTGCATTATAACATTGTACAGCAGTCATGCATTCATATGAAAAATATTACGGCCGCAATATTAATACATTACGGGTACATATGTAATTAGGCACCCGTTTTGTGTATCATTATACCAATATAAAGTTGCTCAGTTTGATTATTACAGGATCGCCTTGAACCTTCTTTAATATAGAAAAAATCAATAAATCTATTAGTATACAATATTTATGAAGGTTTAAACGAACCTCTCAAAATTATTCAGCAATTTCGATCCATTGAACAAACTATTTTAATAAATTTAACTATGTCATGCAACTGTTATTTAATTCTTTACAGTATTATACTAATAATAAATTTTTCAAATATGAAATTATGTTACACCGTTATGTTTCTCTTTGAGGAAGTCAAGGAGACAAAAACTGTATGATAAATTAATTCACTATAGCGTTTTTAAAATCATTAGTTTCTTTTCATGATATTAATACGTGCATGTATTAACGTTATCACACCCCTTTAAAGATGGATGAATTTATTGAATATCTGCAATAATCGGTGATAGCTATGTGTTTCAGTGAATTGAAGAATTTTATGCAATTGTCTTACATTGTATGTATCAGATTCCAAAAAAAAAAACGTACCTTAATATGCAAATTGACTCCGCAGATCTCTCCAACAACGTTAACAACTTGCCCTTGCCGAGTATGGAATAATGAGTCGAAGTATAATTGCAAAAGGGGATCTGGCATAATAGGAAACCAATCGAAGTACATTTACCAAAAAGCCAAGGGTAGATAATGGCAGAGGATTTTGAAGATTCCATTGACAAGATATTTCCGGAACTACGCAATGTGATTAATCATTTAGCAGGAAGAATAGCAAATCAAATCGATTGTTATTCAAAACCTGAAAGTCGACAGTGTGGGAATTTGGTAATGAGTTACGATACACTTAGACAATGTATACAATACAGATCACGACTTTTGGACAATCAGTATCTATCAATATTACAGGGAAATTCCGGAGCAGCTCTGCAGCTTGGTATTGCAATCTTTCTTTAATTGAAAATAAGTTGCTATGAAAATTATCAGTTTCTCCTATTATGTTGTAGATTATAATACAGAGGTGCAGCATGGAAGGAAAAGACTATTCACTGAGGAAAATAATGCCAATTAGTATACGGATAATCGCCAAACTGGTACTACAAATTATCCATGCAGTTATATTACATGTATCTTCTTGTATGTTGAATGCTAATATATTTGAACATTATATCGACATATGTAATCTGCAAATCTTCTAATACCAGCAGCAAAGAAAAGCCGCAGCATGCACAACGAACATACAGAAGTTGTTGGATATAATGAAGAAAGACCTTGAACTTTGTTAGAAGGTAATTGAAAAACTTACTTTGTTTAGAATTTGTCATAGAATAGTTTCAAAAATGATGTTCTCATATGAATTAAGGGGTTGATCGGGGAGCTTCATTGTCAAATAAAAGGAACAGCTCAAATTCTACAGTGATTACCACAGAGAACATTAGTCAATGTCCTCACTGTCATGCATTGATGTGGAAATCAGAGTCAGCAAAAGCAAAAGTGAGTAACAACAATTTAGTATTTTCACTCTGTTAGCCAAGGAAGAGTTTCACTTCCTCCACTTGAACAGCCTCCGTTTTATCTTGAAGAAAAGTTATCTGATATATCTTTCTGACAATCTATATGAGTCTATAACTCAATCCTTCCTTCACATCAATGGGTGCAAAAATAGACTCAACGGTAAAACCAAGAACAGGTTCGTACGTCTACAGAATACACGGACAAAACTGTCATAATATTGGTTCATTACTTCCTGCTGAAGGTGACTCTCCAAAATTTGCTCAGCTCTATATCTACGACACATCAAATGAAGTTTCGAACCGTTTAGCTACGTTGTCCAAAAAAAGTTCAGAAAATTTGGATACAGCGGTGGTTTCAGCACTCATTCAAATGATGGATACATACAATAAGCTGGCAAAAATTTTCCGAATGGCACGAGACAGATATGAATCTGGTGAGACTGCTGAACTATCAATATTACTAATTGGACGAGGGCGTAGAGTAAAGCAGTACGAATTCCCTCCACTGATGAAATTGCTGGATTGATAGTTGGAGATCTTCCTGTTGGAGAAAGAGACATCATAGTTCAGACAAAAAATGGTCTGCTAAAGAGAATCCGTGAATCGCATCCTTCATTTATGGCAATGCAATATCCTTTATTATTTCCGTTTGGACAGTCCGGATTCCATGACCAGATACCCTACTCAAATAGGGTCCACAGCTCTATCAAAAGAGGTTACATAACTATGCGTGGGTACTATGCATATCAAATACAGACATGATTATCGGAGGGTCAAGGTATTGTACGATCTGGACGTCTGCTCCATCAGTATGTTGTTGATGCTTACACCGCGATCGAACAAGAAAGACTGCGTTGGATAAGAAATAATCAAAAGACATTGAGAGCAGATATTTACAATAACATTGATGATGCCGTAACGAGAGGATAGACTAATGCAAGATCTATAGGCAAGAAGACCATATTACCATCTTCGTTTACTGGCTCTCCCAGATATATGTTGGAAAACTACCATGACGCTCTTGCTTTATGCAGGTGGTACAGTAATCCACATCTATTCATTACTATCACAGCAAATCCTAACTGGGACAAAATAACAGATCATTTGCAAAAATATGGCAATGATAGCTCTAATGATAGGCCATATTTGCAGTGTCGAGTTTTTAAGATAAAGCTGGACAGTTGGAACTCTGATATTCGAAAAGGAATATTCTTTGGCCCCGTGGTTGCAGGTATATTTTCTACACAATACTCTCAAATATTTTATGCCATTGATGAGGAAAACGTTTTCCAAAAAAAATTCAATGATACAAGGATTTTTTTTTTTTTTTGTAGTGTTGTATACAATAGAATTTCAGAAAAGAGGCCTGCCACATGCACATATATTGATTTGGCTAACTGGGGGTGATGGACATCCAAGTCCTTTGGAGGTAGACTTAGTAATATCCGCTGAAATTCCAGACATAGATGTGGACGAGGAAGGATATTATTTGGTCAAACAATTTATTATGCATGGACCGTGTGGTCTGGACAGACCAAACAATGCTTGCCTGGAAAATCACAGGTGCACAAAAAATTTCCCTAAACAGTATAATGAGACAACGACAATAGATGAGACTGGTTATGTGAGATATCGACAGAGGAGAATAGATAGGATTTATATTACAAAGAAGAAAATCCGCATGGATAATAGTTATGTTGTGCCGCACAATCTGCCACTGCTGAAAAAATATCATGCTCATATAAACGTTGAATGGTGCAATAGAAGTAAAGCAATCAAATACCTCTTCAAGTATATTACAAAGGGAGTCGATAAAGCAACAATGATCATGCAAAGAAGAAACGCGGTGGATGCTGGAATTGATAACTCTGGAAAAATGACCCATAACAGTGATGAAGTAAAAAGATATCTTGAGTGTAGGTATTTATCTGCTTGCGAAGCTATGTGGAGGATATTTGCCTTTGACATACATTATAGATCACCCGCTGTTCAATGACTTCCAGTACATCTTGAAGAACAACAGAGTGTTGTTTATGATGATGCTTGAAGAATCTACTGGCGCGAGATGGTATTCGAAAAACTATGTTTACCGAATGGATGTTAACAAACTCGCGTAATAACGAAGCAAGGGCTCTAACTTACATACAATTTCCGTCAAAATTTGTATGGAACAGTTCTAAAAGGCGTGGACACCACGCAAAAAAGGAATTGTTCTTGGAAGAATTGTGAATATTCATCCAACTGCTGGTGAAATATACTACATGAAAATGTTGCTTATGTTTGTGAAAGGACCAACATCCTATGAAGATATACGAACTGTGTATGGAAATATATTACAAAGTTTCAAAGAAGTATGTCATCGAAGAGGATTGTTGGAAGGAGATTCTGAATGGCATCAAGCCATGGAAGAAGCTGTTCATTGGGCGACTCCATATCAGTTGCGACATTTATTCAGTACACTGTTGACATACTGTGAAATAACAGATCCTTTACGACTATGGAATAGTTTCTGGCGATCTATGTCAGAAGATATTACGAGGAAACAAAGGCGTTTGTTTACATTTTCATCTTTGGAGCTTTCAGACGATGAACTACAGTGTTATACCCTAATAGAAGTGGAGAAGTTATTGAATCAGAACTCAAAAACACTTGGTGACTTCCTTGGAATGCCGACACCCTCTGACAGTGTTCTGAGAGATCTTGGAAATAGATTCCTAATGGAAAAATTGAACTTTAATATTGGAGGAAGCACAGTGGAAAATGAGGAACTAATTCATACGCTGAATGAAGATCAAAAACGGTATTTGATGCTGTTATTGAATCCGTATATGCAAATGATAGTCAACTTTTTTTCCTCAATGGTCGAGGAGGAACAGGAAAGACTTATTTATACAATTTGCTAATACAAAAACTGCGGTCAGAAAACAAGATAGTAATTCCTGTAGCATCATCGGGGATTGCTTCTTTATTGCTACCGGGAGGAAGAACAGCTCATTCGAGATTCAAGTTGCCAATAACCTTACGTGAAAATTCTATGTGCGATATACGTCATGGTTCAATGTTAGCAGAACTCTTACGTCGCTCAGAATTAATCATTTGGGATGAAGCACCGATGATACATAAATTTGCTTTATCATTGGACAGAACGATGCGGGATCTTATGTCAGTTGAAAACACAGGTGCTGATAAAATGATACTCGGAGGGAAAATTGTCCTGCTTGGTGGAGACTTTAGGCAAATACTGCCAGTTATTCAGAAGGGTACACGTCAAGATATTGTTGAATCAGTTATAAACCGCTCTTACTTATGGAAGTATTGTCGTCTCTACAGCTTGAAGAAGAATATGAGAGTACATCAGTCTGAAATAGATTTTGCAAAATGGATCTTACAGGTTGGAGATGGTAATCCAACGACAACTTCAGTCAATGGTACAGAAACAATTAGACTTCCCAGTGATATGACTATTCATCCTTCTACGGATCCGATGAAACAGACTGCAGAGTATGTTTATGAAAATTTGAAGAGAACAATGCCGATAGTACATATCTCAGAGAGAGGGCAATACTCACTCCAAGAAATGAGAATGTTGATGAGATTAACAGGTACATGTTGTCAATGTCCTCTGGACAATCAACAAAATATTTAAGTTCAGATAACATGGAAATAAATTCTGGGAATGAAAGTGAAATCGAAAACATGTATCCAGTTGAATTTCTTAACACTCTTGAATTTTCTGGCCTTCCAAATCATAAGCTCTTACTGAAAGATGCAGTTCCTGTAATGCTATTGAGGAATCTAAATCAGAAGGATGGATTATGTAATTGGACAAGGATGACAGTTACACGTATGGGCAGTAGAGTGATTGAATGTGAGATTATTACAGGATCGCATGTTGGAAATAAGGTTCTTATTAATCGTTCTTTCACCAACGGAGTCAACATTGCCAGTTAAGTTACGCTGCAGACAGTTTTCGATACGAGTATGCTATGCAATGACTATCAACAAAAGTCATGGACTGAGTATAAAAATGTTAGAGTATATCTTCCAAAACCGGTATCTACGCATGGCCAACTGAACGTTGCATTGTCTCGAGCAACGTCAAAGGCTGGAATAAAGATTCTCAGTTTGAAAGAAGATGAAATTGAATATGATGAAATAGTCAACATTGTTTACCATGAAGTCTACAACAGTTAGGTGCGAGATTTCTACACTATAGATTTTTAATAAAAGAGCTCATAGGTTCCTCCACTAAGTTATTAGACTAACATGCATTTACTTCACTTATATCGAGCAACTGATGATGTCTTATTTTTAAATTTTACAGATTGGCAAGCATCAAATGCCGGTTCTATTTGGGTAGAGTTTTCAACGCTTTGGAGATCGTTGACGCAAAGGTAGTCTTCGAATATAAAGATTGACATACATTCATATAAAGGTCATGTTTGAAATACTAATAAAAGTTCAGCGAGGAGAAAGGAAGGGTTTGCGCTGTCTCTGCTCTTCGGGACTATAGCGTATCATCTGTGGTTGCTGGGAGCCGTAATTCACTTGCGATTTGCGACAATGGAAAGGTGCTTTGCTACTTTTGAAATTAGTATTACCGAAATTAGATGCAAAGTTTTCGTGTTTGCTGTGATGGAATTATTTATATCTACTTGCTCTGTGTTGATTTTTACTCCTTTACTCCAATCGGGATGGATGCGCAGTTGTTCACTTGGCGTTGGAACCAAAGAGGAACATTAGGGCATCCGCTGGAGACTAAAACAGAGAATGTTCCCATTCAAGTTAATGCACTTTCTCATGTCAAGATGGTCCAAGTCTGCTCCCCTTTTTAACAAATATCATAGAGAGGACTTCAGAAACAATGGAGGAAAACCGTCAACGTTCTTATAGGTGAATGGCTAACTTACATCGTTGGAAAATTCACATGGAAAGGTCTCGCAATTTCTTTTATGAGAAAGCTATAAATAACACATCGTTACCGACGTCGCGGGCCATAGAAATATTGCGCTTCCATTGAGAAAACTAAGAATTACACGACTGATACATTACCAGTCATCTAAAATATAGCATACGCTTTAATAATTGACTGCTTCAGAACGTTCCTGGAAATTAGTACATATCCTGCAAGTGAACTACTGATTTAATAATAGTCGTGCAAACAAACCACACACCCTAAATGAAGAGTAATTCAAAACGACAAGATATCTTATTACAGTCGTTCAAAATCAATGAAAATTATAAATTTAATTGTTACAGAGAATGACTTAATGTAACTACAAACGGTTGTACAAGACTTTCGTTTGCCTTATCCGGATTATCATTATCATAACAAAGACAATGTGTAGAGATTTATTTATTTTTTGGTCAGCATGTAATTATATATGCCATGGAGATTTATGACGTTTCTGTATTTGAAATTATGTTGTTTCGTCTTATATCCTTATATATGAATCTGATATGTTTACATATGATTGGCAAACTTTTTTCGTCCAAAAATTCCCATGAAAAGTTTGCCAGCTTCTTTATGAGTAAACTATGATTAGACGACTGATACATTACCAGTCGTGTAAAATATATGTCAGTCTATAATGATGACTACTCTAGTAACATTCGTGCATTGTAGCATATCTTTAAATAGACGACTGACTCAGAAACAGTCGTCCAAAAAGAAAGTATATGGCATTACAATAGTCAAAAACCAAACCACGCAAAACAACTCAACAAAGCATCAATCAAATCCATGGTGAAACAGGTACGAATGTCGATGATAAACATACGGGGTCCTCAAGTCCGTTTATAGTTTATCATTCTGAATGCAATTACAAAACATGCGTTTTGTTGGTTATGATCTATGTGTTGTATATCATTTATTAATATATTTGGGTGTCTATATTCCGTATTATAGTTTCATAATAAGAATTTCGTTTGACTTATCCGGACAATAATAAACATAATAAAAAACAATGTTTTCAGATTTATTTATTTTTTGTCAGTCGATAATAGTATGTGCCATTGAAATTGCTGACAATTGTGTGTTTGAAATTTATGTTATCGTATTTATTTTTATATAATTTAGATGTAAATCTATTATGTTTACGCATGATTAAACAAATAATATTGCTTTTATGTGTCTTAGCTGTATTTCTATTATTTAGTTTGACTGTTTAATTTAAGTCAAGGGTTACTGTTCTACTATATGGTTTTAGACGGTGTGAAAAGCTATTGTAGTCAATGTTGACACAAAATTCAATTTGCCCAAATTGAAATCAGAATACCTTAACGTTTCTACTTTACTAACAAGCACGACTCAAAATTTCCTTCAGTTATTGTTCGCACTCCAAGAAAAAATTCGCGCCCTGTCGAAGGTGAAGTATCAAACATGGAATCACAGAAAGGAACATTTACTGACATTGTTGCGAGAGTAAGTTTTTCATTCTCATGTCCCAGTTTTACTTGATAATGTTTTTCAGTGTATGTACATGTTTGCGACTTCTGTTTTGTTTTTTTAGCGTGTGTGTGTGTTATTTTATCTACTCAGGAGATTCTTGACACGCAAATTCCTACAAACGTGTTCCCCGTGTAAGCTAACAATATGCGCTGATTATCAAGAGATTAGTCAGTTCATTATTGATAATTTGAGCAAGAATGAACTTCAACAGCTGATTTCTAGCACGCAGTTTGGAAATCTTATTATGTGTGCCAACCATTTCAACATATCAAGCCAGATCATTTGGTATTTGATGAAGTCACAAATTGCATTTAGTGAAGCAGATGAATTATGGATGGTCATCGACAAGTCGCCAGTCCGATTTTCCTATATTCCACCACACCATAAAATCATCATTTTTGCATGTGCTTTATATGATAAAACAAATAAACACATCTAATTTACTGTGCTAAGATGATCAAATTGATATCCATATTTTATAGGGAGATCAACACTTAAATACCCTTTAGTATAAAAAGTTATGGATCAGTCCCATGGCAAGTACCTAGTTGAAAAAAAAATCACTCTTAGGTACCCATGGAACTGAAAAGACGAATGTTACCCCTTACTTTATGATTTTATATTATTTTTTTCTTTTGTCGGTTGGAATATCAGGCTGCGTTAGATGTTGTCGGTTGGATAATGTTAGTGGGTAATGAAAATATTTTTGATACTACAACATACTTATATTTGGTATCGTACAAGCGTACTAAGGTACCCTAACATAGTAAAATAGGGTATCGTAACCTTCAGCAATATGGTACTATATATTTAGTGATCATTAGTTTATATGAAGCAGTTTAATTGTTATTATGGGCCGTATTTTGGACGTTCGCATGCCTTATTTGCACAATAATCTACGTGTTTCCGATAATTAAAAATGCGGTACGAAAGAGATACTACAAGTAACCTACGCATGGTACTACACTAGCATATGTTATGGTACTGCCAACATCTATATATTGGTACTACAATCATCTCTATATTGGTACTACAAATTAAAGTAAGAGTTTTTTGGGCCGTTCGAATTATTTTTGTAGTGACTATGTTATCATAGTTATAGGTATTATAATAATCATTTGGTATCAATACTAGTGGGTTAATATTTAGAATTATGATTACTACATTGAAACACCAACTTTCTTTCTACTTAATATGATATTAGTAAGAGCATCTTACTACATAGTCAAGATTTTTTATCTATAGGAATTTAGTGTTTACGTTTTACGTTACCGTTTGTTTAATTTTAATTATGTTCCGTATTTTGGAAGTTCTCGTGCCTTATTTGACATAATAATCTACGTGTTTTCGATAACTAAAAACGTGGTACGAAAAAATACTACAAGTAACCTACGCATGATACTACACTACCATATGTTGTGGTACTACCAAATATTGGTACTACAATCATCGGTATATTGTCATTACAAATTAGGGTAAGAGCTTTTTGACGCCATATGAATTATTTTTGGACAGTGACTATGTTCATAGTTATAGGTATTATATTGATCATTTGGTATCAATATTGGTAGGTTAAAGGATTAACTCTGTCTGCTTAAGTTCCCCATGAAGTTTGTTCAATGGATTATGGAATGTGTCTCGCGCTGTGTCATATACCATTTCCATTAATGGTTCTCTAACTGAGGTTATGAAGGGAGCTAGGGGCTGAGACAAGGTGATCCAATTTCACCCCTCTTATTTGTGATAGCCATGGAATACCTATCTAGGAAGCTGCTCCTAGCTTCAACAGACTCTGGGTTCAGATTTCACCCCAGCTGCAGACCTCTTAAGCTGGTGAATTTGTGCTTTGCAGATGAGCTTATGATCTTCTGCAAGGGCACTAGAGGGGCTGTCATGGTTATTAAGGAAGCCTTAGATCACTTCCATGTTGTTTCTAGTCTGGTGGCAAACCAACATAAATCCAATTTGTACACGGCAGGGACTTCTAGATCCACTGCTGATCAGATTGCTCAAGTTACTGGATTTTAGATGGGAAAATATCCTATGAGGTACCTGGTAGTGCCACTACCCCATTAAATGGAGTAGAAGCTCTTGTCAGGCTCTCATGGAAAAGATCACAGCTAGAATACATTGCTGGGCAACAAGAAACCTATCCTATGCAGGCAGATTATGTCTGATTAACTCAGTTCTGCTGGCAACACATGGTTACTGGGGCTCAATCTTCCTACTACCTAAGGCTGTCTCGAAGGACGTTGATAGCATTTGTAGAGAATTCCTGTGGGGCAGGAAAGGCCAAGGTAAACGTATTCCCTTGATAAGCTGGGACAGAGTGTGTAATTCAAGGAGTAAAGGAGGCCTCAACCTTAGGGACTATGAGACTTGGAACCTTGCTCTAGCGGGCAAGCAAATTTGGGACATTACTATGAAAGTTGATTCCTTATGGATAAAGTGGATTAATGTAATCTACTTAAAGAGTCTACTTTCTGGGATTTCACTCCTGCTGTGGACACGAGTTGGCATTGGAGGAAGCTTAATTGCCTAAAGGAACAGTTCATGCTGGGCTATAAGGGCAACAGATGGAGACCTGATATGGATGGGAAATACTCTATACATTCTGGTTATGTGTGGCTTAAAGGGGACCACACAGCTTTTCCTTACTGTAATTCTGTGTGGAACAGGCTGAATATACCTAGACAGACTTTTCTTCTTTGGTTGATTCTACAGAAAAGAGTTCTCACGGCTGACAGACTGCTTGCATGGGAAATGACCATTGATAACAGTGAATGCAGGCTGTGTGGAGAGGCAAGTGAATCTGTGGAGCATCTATTCTTGTCATGCGTCTACAGTCAACAAGTGATGGAGAGGATAAATGCATGGTTGAATACTGAAGGGATGATCCAGTCTTTTGAGGAGCTGTGCTGCTGGATGGTGAATATGGGCAGGACAAGATGCGCGCAGCATTGCATAACAGTGGCCTGCTATACTGCTACTTTGTACCATATTTGGTGTGAAAGGAACAGAAGACTACATGGAATGGGCGTGAAGGAGGTGAATCAGATCAATGCTATAGTCACGCTAGAAGTGAAATGGTGACTTCAGTCCTTCTACCACCGAAAGCGAATTGCTAACTTAGTTTTGTTTCGAAACATTTACTTTACCCCTGTGGCTTAATGCATACATGTAATGGGTCTGTGATGTACATTTGAGTATTGTCAATGGTAAATGGAAAACTCCTACCCAAAAAAAAGATATATTGGTGGGTTAATATTTAGAATTATGATTACTATATTCAAACACCAACTTTCGTTCTACTTAATATGATACTAGTAAGAATATATAGGTACTACAATCATTTGTATATTGTTACTACACTAGCATATGTTATGGGACTACCAAATATTGGTACTACGATCATCTGTATATTATTACTACAAATTAGGGTAATAGCTTTTTGACGTCGTACGGATTATTTTTGGACAGTGACTATGTTATCATAGTTATAGGTATTATATTGATCATTTGGTAGCAATAATGGTGGGTTAATATTTAGAATTGTGATTACTATATTCAAACACCAACTTTCTTTCTACTTAATATGATACTAGTAAGAACATATTATTACATAATCAAGATTGTTGATCTATTGGAAGTTAGTGTTTAATTTTACGTTATCGTGTGTTTAATTTTTATTATATTCCGTATTGGAAGTTCTCATGCCTCATTTGGATAATAATCTACGTGTTTTCGATAACTAAAAACGTGGTAAAATATACCATAGGTAACCTATGCATGATACTACACTAGCATATGTTTGGTAATACCAACATCTATGTATTGGTACTACAATCATCTGTATATTGGTACTACAAATTAGGGTAAGAGCTTTTCGACGCCGTACGAATTAGTTTAGGTCCGTGACTATGTTACCATAGTCATATGTAATATATTGATCATTTTGTATCAACATTGGTGGGTAATATTTAGAATTATGATTGTTACATTGAAACACCAAGTTTCTTTCAACTTAATATGATGCTAGTAAGAACATCTTACTACATAGTAAAGAGTTTTGATCTATTGGAAATTAGTGTTTACGTTTTATGTTACCGTGTGCTTAATTTTTATTATGTTCCATATTTGGAAGTTCTCATTCCTTATTTGCACAATAATCTACGTGTTTTATAATAAAAAACATGGTACGAAAAGATACTACAAGTAACCTACGCATGGTACTACAGTAGCATATGTTATGGTACTATGAACATCTATATATTGATACTACAAGCATCTGTATATTGGTACTACAAATTAGGGTAAGAGTTTTTCGATGCCGTTCGAATTATTTTGGTCAGTGACTATATTACCATCGTTATAGGTCTTATAGTGATCATTTGGTATCAATATTGGTGGGTTAATATTTAAAATTAGGGAATATTACATCATAACACCAACTTTCTTTCTTCTTAATATGATCCTAGTAAGAACATATTATTGCATAGTCAAGATTTTTAATCTTATTTGAAGTTAATGTTTATGTTTTCAATACCGTGTGTTTACTTTTTTTTTATGTGCCGGGTTTTGGAGGTTCTCATGCCTTATTTGCACAATAATCGACGTGTTTTCGATAATTAAAAACCTGGTACAAAATGATGCTACAAGTAACCTACGAATGGTACTACATTAGCATATGTTATGGTACTACGAAAAATTCCATGAAAACGGTAAACCAAATTACATGCTATTTGTTACGTAACAGCCAACAAGAAAATAGTCTCCAAACAAATAAGTAACATTCAATATATAAATCCCTTAAAATGTAGCAATTCTGTCATCCTCATCTCCCTCAAATTTACAGATAAACTCTCGCGTCTTACCACTACACCCCCAGCAACAACCTCGTCATGCTCCTGTGTAATAACCTAATCACATCCCTCATGTACTCAAATCATCATCTTACTTTGCTCACGAGTCATCATATTCATTATATCGCTCATCTTTGATCGAAATAACAAAATATGACATTTAGTTTAATGTTTGTTTACTCCCATTACTGCAAAAACCTAATCATCTTACTATGCTTGACAAACACTCGACGAATTGCTTAGTTACAATCGTACGACACTACACATCAATCGCCCGCTCTATACTATCTCGAAATGTATTAGTTTTGAATCTTCGTTGCTTAACACAAACCAAAGTTCTCCAAACCTTGCTCTATTCAACACCCTTGCAAATTCTGTGGTGCATTTATATACTTGGTTTGGTATATGAATAGTTTCTCCTGATCTGCCAACTCTCGGCTTTGGCAAGTGCTTACCTTGTTGGCTTATGTTCAGCTGCTAGGTTTTTTTTTGCCATTGCTTGGTCTGGCTAACCCGGCCAAAATGCATATTGTTTGGCTGGCCCAAGATTGTCCTTCTAACTATAGCCAATTTCCCTACATGCAGACCCATGATGGCTTGGCCGAGTTTCCTGCCCAAGGCCTATTGGATCCAGTGAGTGTCAAACTCTTGCCTTGGCTAGTTCTCCCGACTATGATGTACATGCAGACGGATTTAACAAAATGCCACTCGTGCTCCCATAACCAAATACTCGTATATGCATATAAATTCCACACAACGGGGAGTGGATCATATTGTCTCAACGACAATCTTACCACCACTATGACGTACCATGTAACTCGTCCTTCTCTCTAGTGCATTATTCAATTCCATAACATTGAGCAATCATGGGTGAAAATCGGTTGTAGCGAAATGAGTTATGTAATTCGTCGATATCAACGATGAAACTATCTCCTTCATTAATTATGGAAAAAAATGTCAATTTCAATAAAGATTATATAATTTTAAAAGGTGGTATAACAAAATGTCATAAACGGAAATAAATTTCTGAATCTTATCTATTTGAATGCCTCACCTGCTCATATCCTATTAAAGGAGCGTCCTCATCGTCATCAATTACAGTAAATTTGTGTACCAACTCAACGCCTTCGAATATCTTAGTAAGAATCCTTTTCCGATCTACATACCTATATATCTACTGTGTATTATTTTGTGGTGAAAGACGAGTCGATCTTGACCTCGATGAGTCGGCTCTACTGAAGCTTCGTAACAATCAAGCTGGAGCTCGTGTTACTTAAGGTCCACCATGAATGTTCCGAAGCTCTCTCTAGTTGGCTCACGAGCTTTTTTTTTCTAATTTCTCTATTTTTACGGGAAAATGATATTTTTAGTCCTCAATTTTTGTTGCATGTGCTTTTCTGGTCCCCATATTTTGTTGTATCACTTTTTAGTCTCTAATATTATCAATTTTGACTGTTTTGATGCCTCGGTTAATTTAATCGTTAATTCAGATGAAGTTTTTTCGGAGCAAATTAATTCAGATGAAGTTAAAACATGAGAGCCAATGATCTTTTCCTTCTAAAAGCTCGAATTCAAATTTCCAACAATTTTTTTACAAATAGAAATAGTATCTGACGGACCGATTAGAAAAAAATTTACAACAATTTTTTCTTGGTCTTAAAACAGAAAATCCCAAGGGCACTCATCTTTGAAAGCTGCAACCTCCAAGAGCTCCCACAAACAGTGTCACTCAAAGATAGATACGATAATATTTGGCACGTAAAAGTCGACAAGGTGGATGATACATCATTGTACTTCACTGAAGGCTGGGATAAATTTGTCAGTGACTGTTAGAAATAAACTCACGCGAACACAGTGAACACGAACTTGTTTTGGTGTTGTTGAAATCTGCAGCATTTTCTGTAGTCTTTGCACTACTTAAATAGAAGTTTACGTGGAAACTAATAAATGCCTACAATCAGACTAATTTAGCCTAAACTAATAAGGAAGATACAATCTTATCCTAAACTAAGCCTAAGCTAATTAAGGAAAGTGAATCACAAGGATTATTCCTACAATTTCCTCCTAAGCCTTGTGTCAACCGTTGATGTCGATTAGGCCGATCTTACCCCATAGCTCATGGTCCTTCCAAGCGGCTTCGTCAGAATGTCGCCCAGCTGATCCTCGCTTCTGATGAACTCTAAATCAATCAAGCCTTCTTCTGCAGCATCCCGGACGAAGTGGTATTTCACTCGAATGTGCTTACTCTGTCCGTGGAGTACTGGATTCTTGATCAAAGCAATGGAGGACTTACTGTCCACCCTTAGCATTGGCGCTCTTGCTGCTATTCCCTACACCTCAGACAACACACGAGCGAGCCACAATGCTTGACAAGCAGCGTTAGTAGCTGCTACATACTCTGCCTCACAGCTGGACTGTGCCACCACCTTCTGCTTCATGGATTGCCAGTTGTGCTTTTACTTGTATCAACATCCCCGGCATAATCACTGTCGCTGAAGCCTGTCATATAAGGCTCCTCCTTCTCCCTCCTGCCGAACCAGAGTCCCCAATCTTGGGTCCCAGCCACATAGCACAGGATGCGCTTCACAGCTGCGAGGTGATCCTCGCGTGGATCCTCCAGGAACAGACTCACATAGCCAACCGCAAACGCTAGATCGGGGCGAGTGTTGACCAAGTACCTCAAGCTCCTGACGATGCTCCTGTATGCCGTCGCATCGACCGGCGGCTCTGTGCTGAGCTTGCTCAACTTCAGGCGCGGTTCCATGGGCACGTGACATGGGTTACACCCTGCCATGCCACTCTTCTCCAGGATCTTGCCGGCGTACTTGCCCTGGCTCAGCGAGATCCCCCTCGCGCCCTGCTTCACTTTAATGCCGAGGTAGTAGTGAAGCAGGCCGAGGTCACTTATCTTGAACGCGGCCGCCATCTCCTCCTTGAATGACTTGATGTCGCCGCCATTCGAACCGGAGATCACGAGGTCACGACATACACCCCGATCACCAGCTGCTTGCCGTCATTCTGCCTGATGTAGATGGCGTGTTTCGACGGGCTCTTCCTGAAGCCAAACGATAACAGCGTGCTGTCCAGCTTCGCGTTCCACGCGCGCGGCGCTTGATACAGCCTGTAAAGTGCCTTTCGGAGCTTGAGCACCTTGTGCTCCTTGCCGGTGATGATAAACCCCAGCGGCTGCTCGACGTGGACCTCCTCCTCCAGGTCTCCATTCAAGAACGCCGACTTGACGTCCATGTGGTGCACCTCCCATCCTTCGTGCGCTGTGAGGGCGATGATCAGGCGTACCGAGTCCAACCGCGCCACCGGCGCGAACACTTCGTCGTAGTCGATGCCGTGCCGCTGTGCGTAACCCTTCACCACAAGGCATACCTTATGCTTGGACACTGCCCTGTGCTCGTTCTTCACCTTGAACACTTCAAGCCAATTGCCCGACGGCCCGGCTGGAGGTCGGCGAGACACCACGTCCGGTTGTCCTCAATCGAGTCCATCTCCTCCATCATCGCCTTCCTCCAGCAGGGGCTGCGTTTCTCCTCGGTGAACGACGCAGGTTCGTCGGAGCTCATGGCGTGGAGCTCCTCCATCACCAGTGCCCGTGGGCGAAGCCACGAGGTGAAGCCGGACCGATGATGTTGTCGATTCTCTGAAATCGGAGGGGAGCATCGTCGTCGTGGTCGGCGTCTAGGTTCTCGCTGGCCTCGCTCGGCGGTGAGGCGAAATCCACCTCCTGTGCCCCGCCGGATCCTGCAGGTACAGCACCTCCACCACAATGAGGCGATGCCGGCTACTTTAGCTCGCCCTCCTGAGTTGCAGTTCCAGGTGCCTCCTCAGTGCCCTCAGCGATAGGAGGTCCCTGGTTCGCGATGGAGTACTCCACCGTGAACACATCATCACCGTCGTTCGGCTTGCCATCGACCTCTATAGAGCCCCAATTCCACTGGGCTCCCTCATCAAACACCACATCGTGCGTCACGTGGACACGCTTCGTGACAGGGTTGTAAGCGCGATACGCTTTGGAGCCGCGCTCATAGCCGATCAAGATCATCTTGCAGCCAAGATCCTCGAGCTTCTTCAGAAAAGGCATCGTGTTCCGGACGTAGACGATGCAGCCGAATGTTCTCAGGTTATGCACTGCCGGCTTCTTCCCATGCCACGCTTCGAATGGCATCATGCCGTCCACGCTCTTCGTTGGGCATCGATTGAAGATGTATACCGCGGTGGTCACGGCCTCGCCCCAGAACCACCCCGGCAGCCCTTTCGCCTTGAGCATACTCCTCGCTGTCGCCACCACTGTCCCATTCCGTCGCTCGACCACGCCGTTCTGCTGCGGGCTGTATGGTGCGGCGTGTTGGCGATGTATCCCTTTTCCCGCGCAGTACTTCGCAAATTCGATCGAGGTGAATTCGCCACCACGATCGGTCCGGAGTGCCCCCAGCTTCAGCCCGGACTCCCCCTCTGCCCGTGCTTGGAGTTCCTTGATGGCAGCCGCAGCACGATCCTTTGAAGGGATCGTGACTACCCACAAGTACCGACTGAGGTCGTCAACGAGCAACAAGAAGTACCTGTTGCCTCTTGGGGTCGCTAGCGTGATCGGCCCGCACAGATCGCGGTGCACAAGCTCAAGTCGCTGCTTCGCACGGTAGTCTGCTTTCGCCGAAAATGGGGTGCGCCTCTGCTTCCCAGCTAGGCATGCGTCGCACAACTGATCCATCTGCCCGATCTCCGACAGGCCGTGCACCAGCTCCTCCTGAGCAAGCTTCCGGAGCGCTGCCATGTTGACATGGCAGAAGCGATCATGCCAACGCCACACCACCTCGTCGCTGCGCTCGTACACCGCTAAGCACGTCGGCTGTGCTATCTTGATCCGGAGCAGGTTCAAGCTGTTCGCCTCGCGCGTCACCCTTTCCAACAGTTGGCCGTTGGCTCTCGAATCCGCATCACGCCAGCATCGAATTCGATCTTGAAGAGGACCTCGTCGAGTTGGCCCAGACTCACGATGTTCGTCGTCAGTCGGGGAATAAACTAGATCCCGACGAACGACTAGAGCTCCCGGTTTTTGCACACAACATTGCCCAGCCCTCCACCGAGTCGTCGCTGAAGCGCATGGTGCCGTGCACCGCCACGTCGAGCTTCGAGAAGGCGGACCTGGACTCGAACATGTGATTGGTTGCCCCCGAGTCGAGGACCCACGTTTGAGCCTCCCGTTCCTCTTCTTCCCCGAGCTATGCGAACACCTTCTTTTCGTGGATCTCGATCTGGGCCACGGACGACGCCTGCCCAGATCCTCCTCCTCCATGCTGATGCGATGCTCCCAGTGGCACCGGATCAGCCCTGGCAAGCGGCTCGACCGCCGATGAGGGCGGCGCCGACGAAGTCGCTGTTGATTACGGCGTTGGTGGGGAGGGAATGGGGGAGTACCTTGCGCGACAGAGTGAGGCCTCCTCCTCATCTTGGACAGCATGGACTTGCTCCTTCTTGGGCTTCGACCAGCACTCTCATGTGCTTGTTCGAGTTCGCCGGCCCACTTGACGACCCGCCAGCACGCCCACGACCGCGCCCGCGTCGGCCGCCTCCCCTGTTCATGCCGCCGCCGCCTCTTGCGCTGCCGCGGGAGTTGTTCTCCGCCTCCCGCTTCTTCCGCCGTGCATCCCACTCCTCCTCAGTGACATACAGCTTGCCCTCATGCTGTAGTGACCGGCGGTCCATCCAGCTCTTCCTCCGCCTCTTGCAATTGCCCGGTGAGATCGGCGACCGTCATGGTGGATGGATCGAGTAGCGTCTTGATCGCAATCGCGATCTGCTTTAAGCAGGGAGGTAGACTCCGTAGCATCTTGGCTACGATTTCCTCGTCCTTCACCTCATCCCCCAAAGTGGTGAGGTGCGCCGCCATGCCATTAAGGCGCGGCGCAAACTCGTCGACGGTCTCGCCCTCGTTGAATGTGGCGAGTTCGAATTTGCGACGCAGCTGCTGCGCCGTTGCCTTCTTCACACGATCGTCCCCGATTCACATGGTCGCGATCGCATCTCAGGGATCCCTGGCCGTCTCCTTGGAGGCGATCGTCAACACCATTTCGGTCGGGATCGCGCTCACCAGCGCATCAAGCGCCATCATGTCTTCCTGCTCATCGGCAGTGCCCTTCTCGATGGCGTTCCATAGCGCTCTCGCCTTCCGCTTCACCTTCATCATGAGCGCCCAGTCGGAGTAATTGGTCTTGATGAGAACGGGGTAGTTATTCCCGCCACCCACCTCACGAATCACTCGCTGGATCACGGCGGCGGAGGCATCGGCTTTCTTGCTCTTATCGCCCATGGTCCCTGGATGAAACTCGCTCTGATACCAGTTGTAAGAAATAAACTCACGCGAACACAGTGAACACGATCTTCTTTTGGTGCTGCTGAAATCTGCAGCATTTTCTGTAATCTTTGCACTGCTTAAATAGAAGTTTACATGGAAACTAATAAATGCCTACAATCAGACAATTAATTTAGCCTAAACTAATAAGGAAGATACAATCTTATCCTAAACTAAGCCTAAGCTAATTAAGGAAAGTGAATCACAAGGATTATTCCTACACTGACAACTCCATCAAGCATGGAAACTTCATAAATATACAATATGAATCTCATGGTTCGTTTATGTTCAAATTATTCGGAATGTCATCGATATCGACTGAAGAACGAGGAACTATGTCTTTTGTCCAAGGTGACACAACTCAGGAGAACAAAATGTAGGATTATTGCGCCCGACGAGGTTATTTGTGTGCATCAAAATGATAACTTTGGTATGTTTAAATATCCATCTATTGCACCCTAAGATTTCGGTTGGCTAATGCTGCTTATATATTGTAAGTATTTTCTGATATGCTTCCATATGGTTTACTTATGCCCTATTGCAAGAAAATGGCTGGCAAGAAGACCACGTCAATGCTATCAGCATTGGTTCTTATGCTACCCAAGCTTTGATTGATAACGGAGACCAAGGTATGTGTTCAGGTTGCAGTCGATTTCTGGGAATTTAATTTCTAACATTGAATTCATTCGCATGATTTGTCAGGCATTGAAATAACTGGGCTAGAAAAAGACAAGGTTGAGAATTAAGATAATGACCCGACAAGGGTATTTATGTTCATCAAAATGATAACATTGATATGTTTAAATATCAATTTATTGCACCATAAGATTTCGTTTGGCTTATAACTAATGCTGCCCATATATTCTCATATGCTTTATATGGTTTTTATTCATTCACTATTACAAGAAAATGCCTTGCAAGAGGATCATATCAATGATAATAACATATTGGTTATTATCCTACCAACCTTTGATTTATACCAAGGTTTGTGATTTCAGGTAGTTATATGGTTTGTAGTTAGTTAATTTATCTAACATGAAATTCAAACACATGATATACTAGGAACTGAAATAACTGGAGAAAACAACTTTCCCCACGTTGAGCATGAAGATAATCATGATGATGTTAGCTATGTGGATATTAATATGAACGAGTCTAACGTTGAAGGTATGTTGAGGTTTTACTTTTTTGCACCTATGTCGTTATTTTTGTTGGACCTGACGGATCACGGTCACGATAGTCGTTACGTAATCTCGATCCCATACTCGAGTTACTATCGTAACCATTAGATCCTTAAGCATGGCGTCTTAAGGTAATCTCGTTTTCATAAGCGAGATTACGGCCACGTGTGCGGAAGCGCAAGGTGATTATAACGTGATCTCGTTATTCGTAAGCGAGATCACAACCGTGAAGTGGATCTTCTTTAATACACGATCGAAATGAGTTTACACTAATGAATACCTTTGTTGATCGCAGACATCGTTGATGGCCGTCAGGACGCGATCTTCGCCTCTTTCGCTCTACGGAGGTTGATGGAGACCCGTGTACTTCTTTAAGGGTTCCCACGTTATAGTGACATCGTACCGTTCGATCGTTAGGAACGTTTGTAATATACGCTATAGTGTGTGTTTTGTGTTATTAAGGTGTACGTTGAAAGGCTCATATGATAGCCTTTATATAGAGTCACTAGGGAGTCCAGTTTTAGTTAATGTAGAGCAAGAGACGGGACCGGCCAATAAGTTTAATGGTTATTAGTCCGTCCATCAAAGCTTAATAACCGGGCAATAAATAATAAATTATTAAGGATCAAAATATCCCAACTAATTATTTCTGTAGGCCAACAATAACGGGAATGGATCTAAATCATTCCAACATTCTCCCACTTGGCCAAATAACATAATTAATTAGTTTTTTCATAAGGATTATGTCGACAAATTATATCCTTAATAATGACCATCTAGATATCAAATCGGATATAGGTCGAATCTAAAACAGTCACGTAAGATTCATTCCTAAGTCACGAACTCGACATCTTCGACATTAGGCCCATAACATAAGTGGTCCTCGACACGATTTTATATAGTAATGCTTAACATTAGTGTACAGTTTATAAGCTATAAATCACATCGTCAAACATAAGTAGGACCCATATCATTATATAATGTGATCACAAAATTAATATCCATTCAAACTAATGGCCTCTCCAAATCAAAGTTCGCATAAAGTCCCACGTTACGTACGTGCTCGCGAAACACCTTGGGAGGTAAAGCTTTCGTCAACGGGTCAGCTACCATAGCACCTGTACTGATGTGCTCAATGGATATTAACTCAATTTGGATCCTTTCTTTCACAAGAAGATACTTAATATCAATGTGCTTTGAAGCACTACTTGACTTGTTGTTCTTAGAAAAGATACTGCAGCCTGGTTATCGCAGTAAATTTTGAGTGGTTTTGGTATCGAGTTCACGACTTGAAGCCCAGCGATGAAGTTCTTGATCCAAATCGCGTGACATGATGCTACATAACATGCAACGAACTCTGCTTCCATGGTAGAAGAAGCTGTAATCGTTTGCTTTGTGCTTTTCCATGAAATGGGTGCACCAGATAACATAAATACATATCCAGACGTTGATTTTCTGGTGTCAACGCACCCCGCATAGTCGGAATTAGAGTACCCAATAGCCTCAAGAGTATCTTATT
>JAPQWV010004776.1:0-26560 GCA_027422505.1 Craterostigma plantagineum
GTCCCTTTATAATCTATTCTATTATATTAAAGGTTCTAGGGTGGATAAAAACTGTCAGTTTGGTCTGCATTTTATTTACCATTTAATCCCTTTATTTATAATATATTCTATTAGATAAAGGTTCTAGGATGGTTAAAATTGCCAATTTGGTCTGTCATTTTATTTACAGTTTAGTCCTTTTATTTATAATCTATCCTATTATATAAGGTTCTAGGGTGGATAAAAACTGTCAATTTGATCTGTCATTTTATTTACAATTTAGTCCATTTATTTATAATTTAATTAACTTAATAATTTAGCATTTGACCTCTAAATTTTTTAGTTATTGTATTAAACCACTATTCATTAACTTTCGTCTAGTATTAATAATACATACATATTATACTTAGCAAAATTAAAGTAACATAAATACAATTATATTTTTAAGCACACACATGGAGTGTACGATAAATACTAGTCTATTCTATTACATAAAGGGGGTGTGGTGGTTATAAACAACCACATTTGGTCTGTCATTTATTGCAATTTAGTCCTCTTTTGTTAATTAATTACTTTAATAATTTTTATATTACTTTTAAATTTTTAGTTATTGTACTTATATCCTACACATTATTTTTGTTTATATAAATACTATATTTTGTGTATTAATAATTACAAATAATGATCAATCTTAAAATTAAAAAAACATAATATAATTATATTCTAAGCACACGCATAGAGTGTGCGAAAACGTACTAGTATACTATATATAAAAGCTCAGGGTTGGATACAAACCGTTCAAATTCAAATTGATTTGGTGTGTGTTCTCACTAATAAAATAATAATAATATAAATTAAAACTCAACAACCACTGGGCACTACCTACTAATTAATCGTACACCTCTTATAGTAACCACCTCTCAATTTTGGTGTGTCAACTATAATTACAACTTTACCTATGATATTGCTAATATATTACAACTCAAATCAATTTTCTTATACATAATAAAAGTTATAAAATTAAACTAATTTGATTTAAAAATAACTTAAATATAAAATAATATATTAATCTATTTTATATTGCACATGCATAGAATGTGCTCACTTACAGTAAAACCTCTTTAAATTAATAACGTTGGGACTGTTACATTTTATTAATTTAGAGAGATATTAATCTATCGATAAATTAATATTTTATTAATTAAAAGATAAACGTTTTTTTAACAGCTATCTCATAGTTCATGCCAATAGCAGACTGAATCAAGTTGGAATATGTGTAAATATATATTCATATTACATGCAACTATATCACGTACAATAATTTATCAATAATAATATTTATAATTTTATTTGTAGTAATGATCTTTTAGATATTTACATGGTGTGGTCGTCTCAAAGCTCATGAATATTTTATAATCGTAATATTTTAACAAATCGACATACATATATAATCGTAATATTTATGAATTGTTATAAAGTTTTAATGGGACCTTATATGTATAAAGGAATTTTCCAAGACATTATTATATTATTACAAAGCCCCAAGTCGGGACCAGACGATTTTGTTATTCTAGAGAGTTTATTAATATATAGAGTATTAATTTATAGAGGTTTAACTGCCGTAATAATAATACATTTTATTTCTTGCATCAGTTACACATACCCAAAATTTTTGGCAGCAGACCACTTTAACACAGACGGAATTTGAGTCAGAAATAATTAAGCGTAAAAACCCACTCGCTTTTGAGTCGATTTTTCTGACCTCTTCGTAAGTAATAATTAACTAATTTTCTTAACTCCTTATTTGGACTTCCCTTACATTGCGTTTCTAAACAGTAAACACTAAATAAAACACAGCCGCGGCGTGCAATGTAATGTAATGATTTCTAACTTCAGTGGACGACTTACTGAGACTAACCTCATTTTTCTTTCGTTGTAATGCCAACTTAACTAACAACAACTGACTCGTTCCTCGTTTCACATGGCGCTGCAATAACTATAAAAAACCCATCATCACCATTTTCTCTTCTCATCACCCACAATCAAATCAACTTACTTCTTTCATCATTCTTTCTCCAAGAAAAAAAAGAGAAAAAATTATTGCCATGAATAAGGGTGGAGCAGTGCTGCTAGTAATAGCCTTTGCTCTAATAGTTGCAGAATCTAGTTTCTTGGTTGCTAATGCTATGCCTAACAACAAGGAAACTTCCAACTTAGCAGCAAATTGGAACCACACTACGGCTAATAATAACTACTACTATTGGGGAGGAACTCACAAGCACGGCAAAAACGAAACAAATAAGGGTCAGCCCAAGACTTTCATCGTCGGCGGTTCAGACCAAAACTGGCGTTTTGGGTTTAACTACACAGACTGGGCGATCAAGAATGGACCCTTCTACTTAAACGACAAGCTAGGTAATAAGCACGCAAAATAAAGCAACGCATTTTTTACTATATATTCTTCAATGTGCCTTACAAATTTCTCAACTTTCGCAGTGTTCAAGTACGACCCGCCGAGCAATGCTACGTTCCCGCACAGCGTTTATCTGCTGCCTAACTATTGGAGCTTTGCGAACTGCGATCTGAGATTTGCGAAGAAGGTTGGAGACGTAAATCAAGGTGGCGGCGAGGGCTTTGAGTTTGCGCTGAAAAGGTGGCAGCCGTATTACTTTGCATGCGGGGAACGGGGCGGGATTCACTGCAGAGATGGGATGATGAAGTTTGCTGTTTGGCCTTTCATTCGTTGGAACAATTACTAGCTTTTTTTCATGGATTGGGACACCATAAGAAGATCATTAAGCTTACCATATATGTCGGTTCCTATGTTGTTTGCTTTGAGTTTTATGCTTTACTTACTGTCTTTGGACGATCATGCTTGTTTGTATTTTTAACTATTTTTGTTTGGATGAGATGTGATGTTTGATCTTTTTATAAAAAGCTTAAGTTTTGAAACAAAGAAATGATGAGAGGGAGATGGCAATATATAATAGTAAAGCTTGTCTAATTATAAGCTGATAAAATCCCAGCTACAAAGCCTTGTTTTGATAAGCTGTTGAAATGAATAATTCAGACATTGATAACGGCTACTCATGGCTGCTTACATGTCCATTTGAAGCATCAGCAGCATCTCCATTATATGTTACCTGCCCAGATTTTGAGCAAAAATGTACACTCATGCTCTTGAGATAGAGATAGTTTTATAGAACATGAAAAAGATTTTGAGTTGTCGTTAAAAAAAAATATAAGTTCTTTGCTTTTTACCTGCAGTTGTCTGTTTCCGAGGTTTCGGCCCCAGGAGAGACGAACCGTTTGCGTTCCTATGACTGCACCATTTAATTTCTCGATAGCTTCTTCTGCACTGTTTCTGCGCCGATGGAAAGAGTACCATTTCATTTCAGAAAAAGTGACTTCTATTGACCCTTTTGGACAAAACGTAAATGTTTTAAGGTTAATGTTATGATATCTTACCGGTTTGCAAATTGAACGAAACCACATCGTTTTCCATTAGGGATCTTCACAGAGACAACCTCGCCGAAAGGAGCAAAAGACTCTTTGAGTTCGTCCTCACTGACCTCAGCATCGAGTCCTCCCACAAATATCTGATATAATTAAAGAGAAGATATGTGGGTCACTCATGACGATGGTGTTAGGAAGCTACATTGACAGTGGGAAAAAGGACTCACAGTTGTGTTAGATGAACCATTAGCTGATTGACCGATGTCAATGGTGCCCATCATTTGATAAGAAAATGCAAATAGTCACATTTGTCAAGAAAAATAACAATCAAAACCATAAAGCACTTGAAGGTTAATCCAATGTCGAATCAATACGTGTGCGGTAATAAAAATCATGAGAACAGTATCGTCATCATACCATGAGTTGCAGTTAAAAACTTCTTGGGCGTCGCAACACTGATCCTCATGGGTCTACCTGAGCAGTTCTCACCATTCATTTCAGACAAGGCTCTAGTCTTCTCGCCTTCGTCATCAAACCTGACGAAGCCGTATCCCTTTGAATAACCTGTATTTGCATCAACGACAACTTTCGCACCTTTTACCGATGGATACCTACCGGCAAAGGTATCGTGCAATATTGCATCGGTGACTTCAGCAGCTAAATCTCCAACGAATATCGACAAATCAGAGCTGGCTTCCGGGCGCCTATCACCTGAACTAAAGGTCGCCCAGTTCAACCTAAAGGTGTGATCAGTTTCGCGCATCTTGGTCCCATTATAGCTCTGAAGGACATTCTCTGCCGTTGCATGTGAATTGAACTCAACAAACCCGTATCTCTCAGATTGACCAGTCTGCTTATTGCGGATGATCTTAACAGAAACTACCTACATATGATAACAAGATGACAGGATAAACATACCACACAGAAAAATAGGTAAACAGAACATGATGGCTATACTTTTAGCCTGGAGTGCGAGAATTTCAGGAAAGACCAGACATGATAACTAATGCATATTGTCATACATTTATGGGGTTTTAAAGGTTAATCACACAGTTCAATTTTTTTTAAAAAAAATGCTGATACAATTTTATTGGACAAAAGAAAACTGGAATTTCTTTAAATAATACATGCCTACATATCATAATGAGTCTAGTACAGACACCATTCTTACTCGTATTGTACTTCCCAAGAAGAGAAAATGGAACACAGTTTTTTGCTTCTTTCAAAACAATAGCAGCAGAGCATAGATTGCGTACACAACCAAAACAACATCACATTATCAATCTGAATTTCAGCCAAATCAAATGTAACAACCATAAAAATTTTCCACCAGCACAACTCATTCTAGCGCACCAAACGCCAGTAAACAGCCAATTAAACAGTGAATTCCAACGTTACCTCCCCGGTTTGAGCAAAACAAGACTGCAAATATCCTTCGTTCATCCACGGCTGAAGATCGCCGATCCAAAGCGTCACATTCTCCTCGGCGGAGCCCTGAACCTGGCTCTGCCGGTGCGGCACCGCACCGTACGGCTGCTGCACGCCGGGATAGTACGGAACGTAGCGCAGAGCAGCGCCGTAAACCATCGGGTGCTGATACTGCATTCCCATCCACTGCTGCTGCTGCTGCATCGCGTACCAGCGCTGCATCATCAACATCTGCTGATGATTCAAATCGCCGCCGCCGTTCATTATTATACAATGCCAAAAATACCCCTGACGACTCTTACGCCACAGCCGCCGCGAGCGAGCTTGCTTCGCGGGGGTAATTTTGGTCGGGAGAGAAGGAAGAAAAGAGAAGCGGCGAGCGACGGCTTTATAAGGAGTGCCAATTCTAGGGTGCGCTGATGAATTTGAGGCCGTTGGATCGGAAAGTAATTGATCTGATCGTAGCCGTCGGATTAGATACGTGGTTAGTCGATCGCGCCTTGTTTCTCCATTTAGATCTAGTCGTTGGATTCTTGCATTGTTTTCCGAAGATTTGCTATATTTTAAATTTAAATCCCAATTTGGCCCTCCTAAGTATATGCAAATGATTAACCCTTGCTATTATATTTTCTTCTTCTAGATATTTTTTTGGCCTTTTTAATTAAATAAAAATGTGAAAAAATTATTTAATGAAATAGGAACGTTTTTAAAGAATAACAAAATAGGGTATTTCGCGGTTAATACCCGCGACTTCGCAGTCGCACCCATTAGGGGCGACGCCACCGCCATTAGGAGCCCTCTTTTAAATTTTTTAGTATTTCTATTTGAGCTGCCCCATTAGGGGCGATATTTTCTTTTTCTTGTTTTAAGTTATTTTATATTTATTAATTATATAAATTTACCAAATCATAAAGTCATCGTTATTTATTGTGATTTACATAATAAAATCAACAAACGCATCTAATTTATTGTTTGTTTCACGATGATTAAAATGATATGCATATCTTTTATTTTCGATATTCGAAATATTTTTTTATTTTTGTAAAATACTTAGATTGGAAATTTTAAAACAATTAAAATTTTTCGAAGATCGGAAAATATAAGATAGGCATATCATTTTAATCATCGTGAAACAAACCATAAAATTATTTTTATTATGTAAATCACATGAGCATCACCCCTCATCTAATTTCTATATGAGCGTCGCCCCTCATCGTTATTTCACGCGATTTTAAATGAGCGTCCTCCTCATCATTATTTCATGTGATTCAGAAATGATCGCCATCCCTCAGCAATGCTCATCTAAAAATTGGATGAGGGGTGACACTCACGTGATTTACATAATAAAAATTAATAAACGCAACTAGTTTATTGTTTGTTTCATGACGATTAAAATCATATGCTTATATTTTTCGAATATCGAAAATATTTTCTTATTTTTTTAAATTAAAAAATACTTTAATTGGAAAATATTTTCGATATGCGAAAAATATAAGATATGCATATCATTTTAATCGTCGTGAAACAAACATGCGTTTACTTATTTTTATTTTTTAACGATGTTGTTATGATTTAGTGATATATAAATAAATATAAAATAAGTTAAAATAAAAAGATAGAGAGAATGTCGACCCTAATGGGGGCGACTAAAAAAAAATAAATAAAAGAGGACATCGCCCCTAATGGTGGCGATGAGATGACGCCTAATGGGTGCGATGCCGTAGGCATTAACCGCGAACTACCCTATTTTGTTAATTCTTTAAAAACGGCCCTAATTAAATATTATTTTTTCACATGATTTAATTAAAAAAGACGCTAAAAATGTCAATTTACTGTCATTTTATTTGCTATTTAGCCCCTCTATTTGTAATTTAATTAATTTAATAAGTTATCATTTCACTTCTAAATTTGTTAGGTATTGTAACTATCCCAACACATTAAGTTTTTACTTTCTAGTTACATATTTGAAAACTATATTTCATTTATTCAATATTATCAATATCAAAATTGAAATAACTTAAATATAATATATTTTTAAATATTTTTATGTACACGCATAGAGGGTGCAGAAAGTACTCGTATGAAAAAATGTTTCTCCGCGAGCTGAAAACATCTTCTGCTGAAAATTTTTTAAGTCTCTCGAGCTGCAAATATAGGAGGAATACATTAATTTCAGCATGGAGTCAACGCATGTAACCTACAGAGATTGAGTGATAGCCCACAGAAGAGTATTTATATGTCATTAGATTGAGTGTGATTGCCCAAACGCAACGTTTATTAGCTATCTCAATTAGAGATGACTAACACACAACCATCAAGGACGAAAACTGTAATTAAAAAAAAAAAAACTTGATTACACGTTGGTGGAGATGACCTTTATTCTTGTAGTATTTTTCTTCTTTCTTCGCCTGCAGAACTCAAGTACTGCATCTCACTAACTGGATTCTGATTTTCTTTAGTTGGGCAGCAACATCGTTCATATTCGTCCTCTCGCCGGGCGATTTAGCACAACAGCTAAGACCCAACTCGAAAATAGAAACGATACAGTGCAATAGTTTCTCATTGAAATTGGTTTCGTCTTCGGTGCTGCTGATCAAATTCGCATCGACGACTCGAATGACTTTGTCGGGCATTGAATCGCTTACCCAATCCCTTAGCGTTACATCTCCCGAAAACATTTCGTCGCTCGGTTTCTTCCCCGTAAACGTCTCCAAAAACATTATCCCGTAGCTATACACGTCGCATCTCGTGGAAACTATGCCTTCCGAACCATATTCTTCAAACCATGTTTGTTATTTATCAAAATGAAAGATATTGAAGCACAAAAAAAAAGTATGATATATTACGATATCGAAGCATACCTGGAGCCATATAGCCGAGCGTTGCGAGAGTCCTGGTGTGCGTCATGCTTTCTCCTTCATTTAGATACTTTGTAATGCCGAAATCACTAACACGGGCAACCATATCTTCGTCGAGGAGGACATTTCCCGGCTTCAAATCACAGTGAACAACCGGCGTCGAATAACCGTAATGGAGATATTCCAATGCACTCGCAACATCTATCATTATGTTGAGTCTTTGCTTGATGTCTAACGACTGGTTTTCGGAATAAAAGCACTCCTCCAAGCTGCCGTTTTGCATGTATTCTAATATGATCGCCTTGAATTCTTGATTCGTACAGCTCCCGAGGACTCTAACGAGATTTCTGTGGCGAAGATTTCTTAAAGTTTCGCATTCGACTTCAAAAGACCTCAAAGAACGTTCGAGCTGAATGTGAAAAACTTTCACGGCTAATGCAGTTCCATCTCTTAGTACGCCTTTATAAACCGAACCAAAACTTCCCTTCCCAAGTAGATTATTTTCGCTGTAATTTTCAGTAGCATGTAATAGGTCGTAATAAGAGAATCTTACGTGATGTCCTGTAGCAAGTGCATCGGCATCAGTTGGAGGACTCGTTTTCCTTCGATATCTCATCGCTGCATAGGCCAAGCAGACGACAAAAACGAAGGCTCCGATTCCTATAGAAGTGAATAATGGTAGAAGTATCTTATTCTTCTTCTTCTTCTTTGTTGCTATTTGTTGTCGAGCTTCGTGGCAAGATGGAACCTTAAACTTCGCTGGACCACAAAGCGCAGGGTTGAACATGAAAGATCGACTCGTGAAATTTTTAAAAGGTCCATTTATGGGGATTTCTCCAGACAAGTCGTTGAAAGACACGTCGAAATATTCTAGATAGTTTAGGGCCTCGAGAGACTCTGGGATCGTTCCGTTGAGTTTGTTGTGGGAAAGGAACAAATACACTATACTGTCCATGCTTCCGATAGACTCGGGATCGTTCCATGGAAATCGTTATGGGACAAGCTAAGGCCTTGTAGTTGTGTCAACCCCCCGAATGTTCTAGGAAGATCACCAGAGAATTGGTTCCTTGACATATCAATAAATAATGCAGACGCTAAATTTCCAATTTCAGGAGGGAGAGATCCTACTAAAGAATTTGAGGAAATGGTAAGATTTAAGAGACCTTCCAAGTTCCATAGACTTGAAGGTATGCTCGAATTCAAGTTATTGTAGTCAAGATATATCTCTCTTAAAGACGATATATTTCCCAAACAATCTGGTATTGAACCTGTTAGTTGATTTGATTGTAGACTCGTGATTCCGAGACTCTTTAGTTGACAGAGTTCCTTTGGAATGAGTCCTTCAATGTTGTTGTCGTTGAGAGACAATATTTCAAGGCTCTGTAAGTTACGGAGTGATCGTGGAATCTCTCCGGTCAAAAAATTGCCATCTAACCTCAACGTTAGTAGCCCTGTTAGATTACCAATTTCCTTAGGAATACTGCCATTGATGCCACACCCAAAAGCATAAAAGTTGGCGAAAGACGATGATAGATTTCCAACAGTGGGAGGAATCACACCATAAAGAGGATTATTAGAAAGTACCAGATCCGTTAAGTGCTTACAACTGGCCAAAGAGTCGAAAAATCTCACTTCGGACTCAAATGTAAACTCGTTCCCGCCCAGGCCCAAGATCTGTAAGAATCTTAAATCCTCCCCTAAGGAATTCGGAATTGGACCGGTGAGACTG
Organism: Craterostigma plantagineum; assembly: GCA_027422505.1. Taxonomy (NCBI): domain Eukaryota; kingdom Viridiplantae; phylum Streptophyta; class Magnoliopsida; order Lamiales; family Linderniaceae; genus Craterostigma; species Craterostigma plantagineum. The sequence goes on from JAPQWV010004776.1 coordinate 9,451, forward strand.
TTGTCGGAAATGTCCAAATGAGTTAGTTTAGAGCAATTTAATATAGAGTTTAAACCTCCGCCAAAGTCATTGTCTGCAAGATAGAGCTGTTCGAGATTAGGCAGGAAATAACCTAACTTTGATGGAAGATCACCTGAAAGGTTGCTCTCCATAAGCTCAAGTACTCTCAAACTGGTAATGTTATATATATTTATTGGCACGAAACCACTTAGTTGATTGATCCCTAAGTCCAGAATCTCAAGCTCCTCAAGCTTGCCTAATGCACTCGGTATCTCACCTGCATAACACAATTGGATTACTCAAGCGTGAAGGATTGGCTGAGAAATATATGGAGTATATACGTACCGGCGATATTATTATCTTGCACCGATAAAACGTGAAGCTTGGAGCACAATGAAATATTTGACGGAATTTCACCGTATAGCTTATTACGCCCTAAATAAAGTCCCCTGAGTAGCGGAAGACGGACACACATATCATCTGAAAGTGTGCCTGATAAATGATTCTCATACAAATTTAAAATTTGAAGCGTTGATATGTTGAAGATGCTCGACGGTATGGAACCGAAAAGTTGATTTCTTTGTAAATTCAAATAAGTAAGGCTACGAAGATTCCCCATCCGTTCTGGTAAAGTCCCTTCAACGTAGTTGCTGTCCATATTGAGATATGCCAGACTCGTCAAATTGGCAAGCGAAGAAGGTAGAAAGCCCGACAGCTGATTGCCCTTCGTACTCAGTCGTTTGAGACCGTTTAGATTTCCTATTGATTCTGGAATCGTACCCTGGAGGGAGTTGAACGACACGTCCAATTCGTTGAGATTCGTTTCGTTGTTATTAGCAGAAGAGGCGTCGAGGAACGAATCCAAGCTCGTAAAGCTGTTGTTGGTCGCACTTAAGAACTCGAGCCGAGGCAAGGATGCAAGGCAAGAAGGGACCTCCCCCGCGAAGCTATTTCTGCCTATGCTTATGAATCTCAACCTTCGCAGGCGCGACAAATCTCGGGGAATAGTCCCGAAAAGTTATTACCTGCCACGTCGAGAGAGATGAGGAAGGAGAGGTTTCCAAGATGGGGCGGGATTTCGCCTGTGAGGCCCATGTAAGAGATGTTCAAAGAAGAGACTCTGTTGTGGTGTCTTTTCCCACACGTAACTCCAACCCAACTGCATATTGGAGACGCAGCTGTCCAATTCTGCATGATAACGTTGTAAGGATCGTTTGTGATTTTGGATTTGAGAGAGAGAAGGGCCGACTGATCAGTAGTAGCAGTCTGCATGGATGATGATGATGATGATGATGATGATGATGATGATGATGATGATGATGATGATGATGATGATGATGATGATGATGATGATAAACATGCATGAACAAAGTTTATTATGAAAAAGGAGAAGGTTATTGCGGAGATTTGAATAATGCGGTTTTTCGACATCACTGCGTAATTGTGTAAAGATGTTTGTTTTAAAGCAGATTGAGAAATGAAGTGTTGATGACACAACGATGCTATGTCTGTGGGCTTTTAAGATCGATGGGGATCATCTTAGTCAGCCACATTAATTGCAAGAATTATGGCATTATTAATTGCTTCGTTAATTTTCTTCTCTTCTGTTCACATGCATTATTATCAAGGCAATCCTTTGACTAGAAATAAAAAACTTCATTAATTTTCTTCATTATTAAGGTAACCCTTCACCTATAAAACTATATACTGAGGCATTAGACGCACGCACGCACCAAAGGAGCATCTTCAACTATCAAGTCGTCGCTAGCGCCAAGCAAAAGGGTTATAATATCACAACAGCTCAAACTTATATTGTTAGTTTTCTTCATTGCAATAATTTATTTCTTGACTGTCATAACTCCTTAATCCTGATATATATTTTTGAATAAATTACAGTTAAGACCGTCAACTGTTAATGTAATACCGTACATTATTGTATTTGGTTACTGAATGAAAAATTATTACCCGCTCTGATTCTAAATAGACGTCGTTTATGACCCCTTTGGATTTCGGATTTCGATTTGAAATTAGGATTTCTCCCAAATCTTCCTTTTGGCAATCCCACAGATTTGATTTCGATTTCGTCCAAATCCGAGGAGAAATCCAAACTCCTGTAATTCGTTGGATTTGAAATTCCCTTCAAATGGTTCGTTTTCGAAATCCAAAGCTGAGCACGTAAAGATTTTTTCGTAACTGATAATAATAATAGTATAACAATAAGAGTATAATAAAAAATAATAATGAAAAAAATATAATAATAATAATAATAAATAATAATAACAATAATAATAGTAATAATTAGAAGGTGGACGATGAGTCGAGTCAATTCGCAAGCTCGATGAGACGACTCGAGCTCGTCATGAATTCGCGAATGAGCCGGCTCGAGCTCGACGAGCTATTGTCGAGGTCAAGCTTGTCACAGGTTCGCGAATGAGCCGGATCGAGCTAGAGCTCACTCATGTACGCTTGAAAGCTCGCAAGCCGGCTCACGAGCTTGTTTTTTATATTACCCCTGATTTTGATTTTATTTCATTTTGTACTTTTTAAAATAATTTTAGAAAAAATTAGATATCAAGTTCGACGTGCTTCACGAGTTCGAGTCGAGCTCTGTTTTGAAATTGAATTTCGAATCCTAACGTTTGCCAAACAATGAATTTGGATTTGAAATTGCAATTTCGAAATTCATAATTTAAAATCAAGCGATTTCGTTCAAATACGCGAATTCAAACGCACGCTTAGGATTTTTCATAGATAGAATGGAATGTCTCATATACCCTTAATTTATTGTTTTTGCTATTTAATTAATGGAATGTCTCACCATATATAAATATTGAAATTCACATAAAAAAGATACAATTGAAAATAGAGTAAATATTTGTATTGAAATATGTAAACGACTTCTAATTAAAACCAAAATAGAGATGTAAAACGACCTCTAATTAAAATCGGAAGGAATACGAGGATGGGATTTTAGGGCTTTTTATTAAGATAATGCTTTTTATGTTAGATATAAATCAATACACAATGCTTATTTTTGTAAATCATTATTAAGAAAGTGCCTAGAAATGTAGAACACCCTCCAATATCTACGTAATTCAATAATTTTAATTACTTGTAGAATGTCGTTTGTCATTTAATACCCATTAGATGATATTATAACACCATAAAACATTTAGCCCTTGTTTGGTTGGGGTGTTTAATAATTTTAAACATGGGTTTACAGTATACTGCTATGTTTGGTTCATAGATATATATAAACTATGAGTTTATATAAAATAGGTTTAAACCCACATGAGAAGGTTTAAATAAACACATACGTGAGGTGGGTTATTGAAAACCCACTAATTAATTTACATTAATGTCCCTCAACATACACACGACGGCAAGCTATTTTTTGGCAAGGAATCGGCTTCGTCAGTTACATCTCACTGTTCATATATTTTTGTTTGCTATTCACATAGAGTTGCGCAGCAATCAAGACTCAAGAGGTTCAAGGTGAAGCTTCATTTTTTTAATTATTTTGAATTCCAATATATATTGAAAGAAAAGGGAGATTTTATTGTAATTTGTAGAACTGAAGAAATCGTAGAGGAAGGACGTGATTTTTAATTTTTTTTTCTTTCCTTTTGGCAACTTCTGGAATTTCAAAAGTAGTTTCTCAGTCCAACCATGTCTCGAGCATTGAAATTGAGTAGAGCTGATTATTAATTTGCAAAAAGTGGAGACTAAGCATCGCATTTGTATGATTAGTTCACATCATCTATGTTTTACTTTTCTTGCGTCTGATAATCAAGATAAAGCAGTGCATCGTTGCAGTTCTTATCTGATTTGTTCGTCCTCCGGAAAAAAAATGTTAAGTAACTGAGGGTATAAATGTACTTTTGTCAAATACCCATTTATTAAACCCATATTTATCCAAACATATACACATAAGTTAAACCCACTAACCAAAACACATTTTATTTATACCCATTACTTTGTTTTATATAAATCCATACTTAGTTAACCCTCCTAATATAAACATACGAACCAAACGAGCACTTACATGGATAAGAGCAATTAAATAATGATTCCACGGTTAATAAAGTAATATAAAACATAATATCGCATCTATAGCAGCGATGCTGTCCATTCCAAGCTACGCCGCATCCATTGCGATATATCCTATTTTGTTAATATTTTTCAAAATAATCCTATTTTATTTATATCTAAAGTAAAAAGGATTATTTTAAGAAAAAGCCCGAGAAGACAAGAAGACTGACCTCGTGGTTGTCCCATTTAGTTCTGTTAAGCATCAATAGAGATCATGGGAAACTTTTAGGCAAAACTCGATGATCAATGATCAAACTGTGAGACATTATAAACTCTGTTCAAGCGTTGTAATAGTAATACTAGTAAATACAGACAAGACCATCATAAGTTTCTAAAGACTATTATTACTACATGCATCATCGGCCAAAAAAGGTGTGAAGTTTCCCCAGGAAGGGAATTGAGAAAACTCTAGATATGATATACTGAAGCCGAGTAACTCACGAGGGAGCTGTAGAACCAACTAATCGTCATCTTCTGAATCTGTTCAATGTTTAGGGAAGCATTAGAAATGGGGACAGAAAATCCATATCCGTAACAGAACGAAAAAAGATGCAAGTTTTTTCAACCTGAACGTATATCTTCCCCGACTTTTCCTTTATTTCCCAGCTGTCTTTTGATCATGTTGCAGATAAGAACCCACCAGTAGATGTGAAAGACGAGGAGGACCAACAGCATCGTGTTGAAAAAATAATAATATCCCACGTGGTGAGGGTCGGGCAAGTCCAAGACTTGGATCAAGTAATAGCTGAGTGAGGTAAAGAAACAAGAGCCGAGTTATCAAAGAGTCCATCAAAAGAGCCGATAATCTTTAGAACATAGAGAGACAAATAAAAACAAAGTGTACCTTGACGATCTTATGATCCAAAATGGGAAGAATACGAGCCTGAGAACAAGCCATGAGAGGGCAAACAAACCAAAGCACGCGCTGGCTCCAAGTTCCTTGCCAGAATATTTAAAGATTTTGGCTGCTTCTAGGAACACGTCACTGGCATCATGAAGTGCAAGGATGACCGTTCCTATCCGAAAGAAACTATATCATAGAAAAACCCCAAGTCTTCCATCAATAAAAATATTTAGCTGGGTATGTAGTTTTAGTAAGCATCTAGCGTATAATGTACATGCACACATCAATAAAGGAGGAGAATGCATAGATACGCTTCTCGAATAGGATACTGCAATTTTGTTGTGGTAAGTTTCAGCTTGAAACTCCCTTTTGTGCACTCATTTCATGTATACCTTGTCAAGTATGAGTAAGAAATTAGGAGCACAGTCACTATATGATGAGCCATCATGACAAAGAAGTCCTTCCTCCGAGTTTCCCATATAAGGAGTGCTGCTATGCTATAGAGATAAAATCCACATTGACACATGTAGACGAGTTTAACGGGAAGCCTGAGAAAACCAACACAGCGATCAGTTTAGATAAAACAAAGACAATAGACTAAAAGCATAAACCAGACCGAACGATATCTATGATTATATTGGTAACAGATCCATTGTAAGATTTGTGAAGCTTACTTCAGTTCTTGATGAGGCCAACCTGCAAAATATTCTTTTATGTCTTTGAACCATGGCTCATTAAACGTGGTCGCCAAAAGAAAAGCCTCAATACTGGCATAGTAAGAAAGCTTCCACAAAGACTCAGAGCACTTATACATTTTCGCCTTTGTCTCCTCATTAAGTTTAACTGGGGTAGTGCCTCTTCTGATCAACCAAATGGAGAGACTCTGAAGTTGTTTCCGTAAAAGAAAAACAAACATACGATTTAGTAACGGATTTCTCTTATATTACTAGTTCCCTTAACAAAAATGCAGAAAGGCAAAATTCACATGTGTCTATTAACTTTAGCGTAGTGTAGTTAAGCTAGCACGAAGGATTTGAGGTACCATGTCCTACTAATTCAAATATTATGAACTGGAAAAATTATAATGTAGTTAACTAGTAAATCCAGACATTTTTCCCCTTTTAACACAAGTAAATCGTCAGCTCGAAACAAGAGTATCATACTTTGTGGAAAAATGTACGATTGATTGTACAAGACACACATTAGCGTGCATTTAGTAATTTTTAATCTCGACAAGTAAACTAACATCAATGATTAGTATTACATAAACACCACTGAAAACGCAAAGAGAGTAAATACTATACATATGGAAAAATGTAATCGATAAACCACAAATTTCACAAAATCGACAGTTAATTGAAATGCAGTATGGTCTATTATCTCTTCATGATCTCAAATTTGAGCATACAATTTAAGGTAGGACGGATGCATCTGAATCAGTTACAATCAATAATTGACAAATTCGACAGAGGAACAATCAGTATGAACAACGGCAATGGCAGGTTTCCGAAGACGTCCGAAAGGAGAACACAATAAAAAAAAAAAACTTACGCGAAAAACGAATCTGTCGAGAATAAACCTCACAGCGTAGAACGCCACCGCGAAGCTCAGAGCGACGAAGAAATGTGACGCGGCTGGGACGCCATTTTGCGCCCAAAACGTTTCCATTGTAAGACGGCGACGCATCAATCAAACAACCATGGTAGTGATAAAAGCAGCGTACTTCATGCGATTGAATCGGGGAAAATGATAGAGACAGTAGATGAGAGAGATTGAGAGAATAAAAAAAGAAATAGAAAATTCTCAAAAGCTAAAAGCTCGAAAGCGTAGGACATTAATATTGACTATATAAAGGAAATGAGTAGAAGTTATAAACCAGACCAGCAGTAATTTTGTTGAAATGGCAATAAATTCATTTCTTTTTCCAACTTATTAAATAAAGAAAAACAAGGAATACATATTATATATTTTAATGCTGAAACACGTTTGTGACATTTAAACCATTAGACCAGAAAAAAATAGAAGGCAAAGAAAATAAATCATCTTTCTATTTTATTATGTGGGAGAGGCTTAAGTAACTACCATCTAATTAATTTGATGTGTCAATAATAATTATAAATTTATCCATGATGTTGATAAAATATTATAATTATCCTAATCAATTTTCTTATACATAATAAAGTAATAAAATAAGTTATAAAATTTAATTTATAATAAATTAAAATATAAATATTATTATTTATATTTAAATATTGCACATGCATAGAAAATAAGTTTAATTGTAGCCCCTACAAATTGAAAATAAGCCCACCCACAATTAATTGGACTTACGGAATGTTTAAGACACTAATCAATTTATATATCTTCAACTTTAGATACATAAGACCCTTAAGTGTGACGCTAGATTAATATATAGGTGATCATCAAATATCAGGTGCCCATCTTTTTTTTTTAACGTTATCGTGAGAACTTAAAAAAAATTTTGTTGCAAATAAAATATATAAAATGAAAATAAGATACACATTCTTTAATCTTAAATTTCTAGTTAAATAATTATTTAAAGTTGCATAGCTCCGGTATAGATCATGCCAATGAACAAATTTTCAGACTGATTACTACATAAGAAATTTACACGTCAAAAGGCTATATAAGAAAGAATCAGCAAAGATTTAAGGAATAACTTCGAAAATACCGTATATAAAATTAAAATTTGATAACACTCATTTCAAGCTTAAGCTTTTAGATGAGGTTGTCATTCAAGTTTACTATAACATACAATATTACACGAATCAACACAAGCAACAAAGGTTGTCTACTCATCTTTTCCGGCGACTCGTTTCATCTCGAGCAACGCATCTTCGAAGCACTTTGCAAGAACTTTCGGTTCGTGGACTATCTCCTTGGCGACGAGGATCTGCATATCAGCGAATCCATCGTAACTCATCATGTGCATGGTTATCGCCTGCATAAAAAACACCAAAAAAAGGAAAAAAAATAATAATCCCCCCTACGCGCGAAAAAAAAAAAAAAGAAATCATAGTAAGCAAGCCGACGACGATTTTTTATTACATGCGGTAGGCTGCTGACAGTCACGCGAATGTACTTCACGGGATTATCCGTCAAGGTGATCGCCTCCCGCGGGCCCACCATGTTCGATATCGTGAACGTCGTGTTGCAAACGATTCGATAATTCATAATACTCGCAAACTGCACACGCAAAGAATCGATATGATGCCGATAACTAACTTAACCAACTATCAACAGATCCATTACCACCTTTGCTCCCAAGAGGGACATCGCGGTGTCTCCGATCTTGTAAGAGAGGAGGGCTTCGAGGGAGAGCTTCTTCCTATCGATCATCTCCTTCGATCTTTCGACGAACTGCAAAGGATTCGAGCCGCCCTTTCTGTAGTACGCGGGCAACAGCATCACACCGAACTTATTTCCCCATCGAGTCTTCGACTTTCCGTTCATGAGCATCGACATTTCTTGGAGCCCACCTTGAGGTCTCAAGTTCACCATTGCCAGGCCCGTCATGCGAAGCCCGTCTGGTATACCTACCACGCGAAAAGCCCGTAAAATTATATACGCAGAATCATATACTGATTTATGTTACCGTTCGGAGATTGGATGTCCAAGTATTTCGAAAGCCCGCTTGAGATTATCCCGAAAAGAACGTCGTTGATTGTCTGCTTAGATGGCCCAAAATCAAGTTAGCTATGGACTGAAGTTTGGCAAATGCAGATATTGGCAAGAGAAAATAAAAATGAGAACTTTTTGAGGCCCTACAACTGATCAATGTTAAGAACGGTAAACTGCCAATTTTTTTTTAACTTAAAACCTTGCCTGAATTCGAGCAGTTAGTGGTGATCAATGTTCTTTAACGCCAAACACACAGTTCCACACGAAAAGATGAATGCATATACGTCAATAGTACTACTCTCAGGTTTTTTTTTTCTTCCAGATGAATCAAAAGGCATCAATGAATGGTAATAAGAGAAAAAAAATGATACTCCCTCTGTACGGGTAACTTTATCACATAAGTTGCTGGACACATAAATTAAGGTGACATTATTATAATAATATAGTACAACTGGTTAGATATAAACAACTTATTTAAATTTATAAACTTTTCCTAATTATTCCACCATTTACTTTTTCCTCCAATTACATTTAAAATGGTGTTTAATTTTTTCCAAAAAGGAAATGTGATAAAATTATTGGAACGCACCGAATGAAAAAAAAAAAGTCATAAAATTAGTGCGACCAGTGAGTATTTTTATTTTTCGTTATTTTACTGAATAGTATTTCCAAATATGGGACTTGAGAAGTCACTAGTAAGCATGTAAATAAGGCAAGCGACACGTCAATAAATGTGTTCTAATGAGTCGTTATCCTAACAACTAACCCATGTTGGAAAGAATCAAAAGACTTCAGCTAAACTCACAGATCCATTAACGGCTCTTTTGACAGACTTCATGTCTTCCAGGCGAAACCTAGCCGTGGCGAGCCTCCTCGGCCAGAGCTCCACCCCAGCGCCGCCGCTCAAGACGGTGGCGCGATCGCTCAGCCACAGAGACCTAAGGACGAACTCAAGCATATATACCAAAGTGTACCACACCATCTTAACGCATCTCCACAGCACACTTGCGCTGCTGTTATTACTACTGTCGTTGCTCATCAGATTATGGCTCGAGCCCACGCCGCCGAGGGTCGGCGCCCTCGCCGGGTCATCTTTCAGCCTACGCAAATAACACAAGAAAAACTCCCAATTCCCACAGAAAGGGCTTTGCTTTACTTGTAATTGTTGACCTGTTATTTACCTGCAGGCGGAGAGCAGCATGGACATGAGGGAGACGCCGTCGCCGAGCGCGTGGTGCACACGGAACACGGCGGTCCTGTGGGCCATGAGAAGGTGGAGCTCCCACAGTGGCTTGTCGGTGGGGAGAGGGGTCGACACGGCCAGCTCAGCCACGTAATCGTTGACAGATTCGGCGTCGCTCCTCCTCTCTGTGCTACCGCCGCCGCCGCCGCCGTCTTCGGGGACGGGCTCGAGCCGCACGAGGACGTGCCTGTCGACGTCGACGTGGGTCCGCCGCCAGCGCTCGCGGCCGCACGAATCTCGGACGAGGAGGCTGCAGAATCGAGGGTGCTTGAGCATGACGGATGCTTCGATCTGGCGCTTGACGGCGGCGACGTCGATGGGATTCTCGGCGGCCATTATGCAGTGGATGACTTGTTCAGTCTGAGGCTGTAAGAAGAGGCGGCCCGCCGGTGTCAGTGGCTCGTCGATTGTTCCCATTTGCTCTGTGCTATCCCTTTTTTTTTACTGTGGAGGTATGTATGTGGTATGCTATGTTGTGTGGTTGAAAGGTTTTGAATTGAATGTTTCATTTAATATACGGTAGACAAACAAAGCTCACGGATCTTTACTGCAAATTCAATTAATTATTGCGTCACAGATAAAGACTGAGACCTAAAGAAGGACGTACATGACATCCATCCATGGGGAAGGGGAAGAAAATATATATTATACAAACAACAAATCAACTAAAAAAGAAACTGTACAACGTTTCATTAGGGGAGAAAATCATTTTTGGTCCCCGTGTTTAGACTACGGCACACGGCTGCTTTTGGTCCTCGATGTATTCGCTTGCCGTTGCCACATTCAGTTCAGTCCCCGTGTTTCTTGATTTGAACCAAATCGGTCATCTGATAAATTTAGTGTCAATTTTAACGGAAATATCACGTGAGAGGCACGTGATATATAATCCCAAAACGAAAATCCCTTCCACGAACACACCAACAGGCACACTTCATTTCAACAACCAATCCCAAATAAAGCTCTTCTCGAGAAAAAGAATGAGCAGATTCGAAATCTGGACCCACCACTAGAAAACTTTACAGCCATAAGGTTTCTACCACCAATTTATTATAGGGGTGGTAAACAGGTCGGGTTGGGTCACCTTCGGTTCAACCCTGACCTGACATGTTTACTTAAACAGGTTGAAAAATCAAACCCAACCCAACCTGCTTTAACCCTACCCAACCCGCCAACCCGTCAACCCGTTTAAAATTAAAAAATAAAAAAGAAAATAACAAAATTGACAGAATATAACTCCAAATTAAACTAAAAGGAGAAATAATGCAATTTTTTTTTGCTATAAATTCATTTGCGAGCGTGAGAGTGGATAGAGATTATGGTTAATCCTTTTATGTTATTTATATTAATAATATTTTTACAATATATATTATTCGGGTTAAATGGGTTGATTTCGGGTTTGGTTTCGGGTTGGTTTCGGGTTGAAATCCGAACCCTAACCTTACCCACTTAAATTGGGTTGGGTTTCGTTTACCCATTTACGTAAACAGGTCAAAAATGCTAACCCGAACCTGCTATTTTCGGGTGCGGTTCGTGTCGGGTTGGCGGGTCGGGTCATTTTTAACAGCCCTAATTTATTAGAACAAAGCCAAAATTGAAAACCCGCATAATATAAAAAACGGTGCAAACGAATTTAAAAACTAGTTCTAACCCTAATTAGTGCACATTCGAAATCTTCTTCCTGGATTAAGTTTTAGTCCAAGATGTGAGCAAAACAAGTTCGAATTCACAGTCGCAAAACAGAGGCGATGACAGAAATGTGGGGTTTGTGAGTTTAACGAGCTCCTCTACGGTGTGTTGAGCTTGATGAAACAGATGATATGCTCGTTTTTTTTTCTCGAGAAGAGCTTGCTTTGGATTGATTGTAATGTCCGTAAAATTAAATACGGGATTTGCAATATAGTTAGTGTTGAAATAATTTAAATAGGAATTTAGGTAGAAAATGGATAACGTTTGGTTTGAGGATGTACTTTCGATAGATTTCAATATAATTATAATAGCTAGTTTTTGTTGAAGCAGGAACAAGTAGGAATCGACGATTCCAATGCTATGTTCAGCATAAAATAAGGGATAGGAATCGGGCGATTGTTGTGGAATTTTTCTTATCAATAGAAATTGAAATCGGATGATGATATAAGCAAGTTAGAATCGGTCGATTGTGATATACAAAATTTAGATAAACCTTGAGAAAAGGGTTTCGACCGATTACAACATAAAAAAAATGTTAACTTTTGTCGAGAGGTGAAACCCAGTAGGATCGTGCGATTGTGTGTGTACCTACTATATTTGGACGATTATTAATTATAATATGAAAGTTACGTGTGATTAGGGTTTTGAAGTTCTTGATGACCCTTAGGGCTCGTTTGATACTCTTGTTTGTGGATTACATGGGTATAAGTTATTTGTGTATGGCTATACAAGGATTTTGTTGATATGTATTTTTAACATGTTTGATATGTGTTATTAATTATTTGTGTATTGATGTAAATTGTGTTTTATACAAGTGTTTGAGGTAGGTATGAAATTTGTAAATATAGTCAAAATACATTTTTAACCTTTTTTTACAAAAAGCATTAAAAAAAAGAAAATTACAAAACGCATCGTCTTCTTCATTTCCCTATTAAAGCTTCTTCAATTACCCTAATTACAGAGTTTCTGCGCTCTTCATTTCCCAATCACAGGTCTTGAACCATTTCGTTCAGCTCTACCACATGCCCGCCGCCGCTATTACAACCCAACGCCGCGCCGCCCACCACTTTCCCCTGACCTCCGCGAGGTAAATCGTCAGAAAGAAGCCGCCCACACTTGCCCCTGACGTCGCCACCGTCCCGTCGCTCTTAGGATGCAGACGCCGCAGTGGCACCTCGCGGCGTAGGAAGAGAGGCCGTCGTGGACGTCGCAGCTGGCCGAAAGAGAGGGTAAAGGCGGAGGAGAGGGGCCTGGCTTGCTATCGGGGTAATGCGGTATTATAAAGAAGGTATGGATATACCCACCTCTGGTGGGTGGTTTTCTACTCAAGCTTTATCAACGAATCTGTGTAATAGGCATGTAAAGTTATACATGCCATATAACTTTACAAGGATATCAAACATGACCAAATTAGTTATACCTATTTGATACCCATCTATACATGGGTATCAAACGAGCCGTTTAAAGTAATTAAAGAAAAGCTAATATGTGTGTCTTGTCATCTAGTAACTTTTACACGTTAATAATGGATTAAAATAAGTTTCGTTATTAAAGTTAAGGTAGAAAGCAACATAATTATTAGTTCTTTTTTGTATTGAAGAGTAATTATTAGGTATATGTATTTTCATCTAGAAACCATGGCATGTTGATTGTGGATAATTACAAACTTTCGAAATATGAAGTCCATATAGAAAGCAGCTTTAATGCTAGAATATCCACATCATACTAGTAAGAACATGCAAATTTCAGTTCTATTATACGATAGTTTGAGCTAGAAAGAATTCGGTAGGAGAGTAATTTTGAAGTGTTATTTTCAAATGAAATTTGGAATATAGTATATTCGAATATAATAAAGTCGAAAATAAAGAGCACTTTGAAACCTAGCTTAGTTTCGAAATTCTGAGGAGATAAGAGTTCGAAATATAGACATGTTGGTATAAGTAATTTTTTGGAAACTTCTTAAGTATATATTTTCGAAATTCTCTAATAAGGAATATCGAAATTCCTAAGGGTATTTAGCTAAAATTAAAAATGACTAATAGATGATGAGGGAAAAACTAATATGTCTTTGTCATCTAGAAGTAATGTAGAAATAATTGCACGTTACTTAGAGAATAACTACAAGGTATGGAAAAAGTAAAGTTAATATGGAAAACGACTTACAACTAAGTAATATCAATTAGTTGGCTTATGATAAGAACTAAAATGGTTCATTAGGAATGATATACGAACTTTGGCGTTGGAAAATAGAAAGAGTGGAGGAAGTTCGAACACGGATCATTCATGAGATTGGAGGGTATGAATTTATCTTATGACTTTTATGTTGTAATTCATGGTCTAATATGACATAAGTCTAGCATGTACGAAAATTGGATATGCTCATGTTTTACCTAGGTTTTCGATTTTGAGGAGTGAGCATGTTAAAGGGTTGATGAGGATTTTTTCTATGTTCTTGAAAAGTGATAGCTGGATTCTTTGGCCAATGGTTGAGTTGCTCGCATGTTAGTTGAAATCATTTTTTTTTATAAGAGGAGTTTTTCATGAGGGGTAATTATTCGTGTGTGGTTATATCCTAAGTATGTTAAATTTTCGAACGAGAAGTTCATTTCGCCGGCTATCATTTTGGTGTGTTAACAAGGGGTTCGAAAATTTTGAATAAAGCTTATATGAGATTTTTCGAAGTTAGGTTTTTATAGGGATGATTTTTGAAAGTTTTTAATTGAAGTATATATATGATATTTGAATGTTGGGGGATTTTCGAAATAATCTAAGGAGAATTTCGAAATTTAGTTTCAAATAAGAATTTCGAAACTAGTTTGATTTCGAAACATTATTTTTAAAGCACAATGGCATTTTTGAAGTTTTTGTATTTTTGAATTATGTTATTGTCGAAAATTAGATCTTGAACTATCTTAATCCTATTTGAAATTATATGTATTTGAAACTAAGTGAGAAATTTGAACCCCAAACGTATTCGGAAGAAATATTTTCGAAAGCGAGCTTATATCCGAAATTAGTGTTTTCAAACCATGGTACAATGTTATTTCTGAAATTAATATGATTTTGAAGCATGAGTGTTTAGCATATTCAGTTTCGAAAGTTTGACCTGAACTGGGATTATTGACCTTAGTATGTTTTTGTATTTTAAGGGTCAGGGTGTTAACGAGAAACTTCAAACTATAAGCGACATAGCTAAGGATGCCGGGTAAGTGGAAATCTCAACTACAACACATAAACTAATTTATGTGCGTATTTTATGTGATTATGTGCTTTGATTATAATATGTAATGTGTTATCTGTGTTGAGTGATCCTACGTGATAAGAATTATATGGAAATACGTGATTATGTGGCAAGTTATGTTGTTTGTGTTTACGTGAGGTGCTTATTGGCGATAATGAAACCGCACGGTGAGTTATTATTTATGATTTTGCGATGACGTGGGAAACCAGTTGGTACACCATATCATGGTATGTTATGTGCACGTTTGGAGTTATTTTTATCTTGGGAAAGTGAACGTGCATTGCATTTATCGCTTGTAGGCGAGCATGGTATGTCTGCATGGCATTATTTATGTGGCATTATCATGTGCATACATGCATTTTGTGAGGATTATTAGTATGAGTATGCACGGTATATGATCGTCTGATAACAAAATATGTTTGACGATATTAGTATTTGATATAGACTCACGAATGAGTCATAGCTACTTCTGCGAAAGCACCATGACGGGGGTAAAACCGTCGAATATATTTACCTAAATTATTTAGGTAATGGGAAGGCACATAGTATAACTATAGTGCCAGGAAAGTGGTTTGATAGAGGGGCGACCTGGTGAATGATAAGACTGGAGATAAACCCTATTTTTTTATCCTAGCCAGTGTGGGCCACTATCGTATTTTATCCGTATAGGATTTGAGCTCATATATGATGGTGTGCGTAGTAAGTAGCTAAGGGCCCTGAGAGAATGGGAAAAATGAGAGAAATGAGAAAAGAATGAGAATGATACGAGAATACGAGCGTTAGTAAGCATTGGCGCGGATGCTTTGCTATTTTGGCACGTGCATACATGCATATCTCCACTTACTGAGCTTTATAGCCCATTCCACGTTTTATGTGTTGTACGATCGAGTCAGACGTTGAGACACGTCACGACTCAGGCAGGCTGATGGCGGTGACTCCACGTACTTTTGAGGGCTGGGCGTACATGGATGTGACCCGAGGGTGTTATTAGTGTGTTCGAAATATTTTAATATGTGGGATAAAGATAATTGCAAGATAAGACGTCTGCGGAATAAATGTTGAGTGTATATATTAAATTATTAAATAAGAGTGTTTTTTTTAAAATCGGGTCTTCCGCAGCTTACGTTGCGAAAACTCCGCCCAACTAGTTATAGAAAAGTGGGGTGTTACATTGATTGTTGAAGTGAAGTGTCCGTTTGGTGTGTTCGTGGAAGGAATTTTCGTTTTGGGTTTATATATCACATGCCTCTCACGTGATATTGCCGTTATAATTAACACAGAATTTAACAGATGACCGATTGGTTCAAATCAAGAAACATGTGAGACTGAATGTGCAAGAGAAAACATCGAGGATCAAAAATGCCCACGTGGTAAACATTGGGGACCAAAATGGTTTCCTCCCTTTCATTTACATGATCTAAGAAATTATTCCATCGAAAGCACAATTTCTTGATTTGAACCAAATCGGCTGTTAAAATTAGTGTTAATTTTAACGGAAATATCACGTGAGAGGCACGCGATATATAATCCAAAACGAAAATCCCTTCCACGAACACACCAACGGACACGCTCCCTTCAACAACCAATCCCAAACAAAGCTCTTCTCGAGAAAAAAAAAATGAGCAGATTCGAAATCTGGACCCACCACTAGAAAAACTTTACAGCCATAAGGTTTCTACCACCAATTATTAGAGCAAAGCCAAAATTGAAAACCCGCATAATATAAAAAACAGTGCAAACGAATTTAAGAAACTAGTTCTAACCCGATAATTAGCGCACAATCGAAATCTTCTTCCTGGATTAAGTTTAGTCCAAGATGTGAGCAAAACAAGTTCGAATTCACAGTCGCAAAACAGAGGCAATGACAAAGATGTGGGGTTTGTGAGTTCATAACGAGCTCCTCTACGGTGTTGAGCTTGATGAAACAAATGATATGCTCGTTTTTTTTTTTCTCGAGAAGAGCTTGCTTTGGGATTGATTGTTGAAGTGAAGTGTCCGTTGGTGCGTTCGTGGAAGGGATTTTCGTTTTGGTTTATATATCACATGCCTCTCACGTGATATTCCCGTTAAAATTAACACAGAATTTAACAGATGAGCGATTTGGTTCAAATCAAGAAACATGTGAGACTGAATGTGGCAAAGAAAAAACATCGAGGACAAAAAACGTCCACGTGGTAAACATTGAGGACCAAAAACGTCCACGGTGGACCAAAAATGGTTTTCCTCCCTTTCATTTACATGGATTGGGCCTTTTGCTTATCAAGTGGATTCAAATTTATGACATCCTCTTGGAATAAGCACGATCCAACTGCTAACTGACGGTAAAAGCCGATAATCTTGGGCCTACAAAAGCACCAATCAA
>JAPQWV010004777.1:0-26526 GCA_027422505.1 Craterostigma plantagineum
CAATTAAGACAAGGTGGATACTTCCCTTTTCTTCCACCAGCCTTATGCCCATAATTCTCCTTTTTCCTTGCCTTTCTTTCACCAGCTTGCCTTTTTCCTCCACTGATGCTAGCTTGTGCTTGTTTGAGTTTTGCATGAAAAGCTCCCTCTGAGTTCTCCTCTTGCCTGATAGCTCTTCTTTGCTCAAGAGCTTGTAGGCATTCACTAACTCTGTAAGGGATATGGTTGACAGGTCCCTTGAATCTTCCAGCGAAGAAATCTTGGACTCGAACTTCTCAGGCACACTAACAAGCACCTTGCTTACAATCCTCTTGTCCGTTAGTTCTTCCCCAAGCAACCGAATCTGATTTACCACTTTCATGAGCCTGTCTGTGTAATCTTTGACAGTCTCAGTATCATTCATCCTGAGAATTTCAAACTCTCTCCACAAGTTGAGAACTTGAATTTGTCTTGTTCTGTCGCTTCCTTGAAATTCCTCCTTGAGTTGATCCCATGCTTGCTTGGCTGTATCGCAGTTCATGATCCTTGTGAATATTGTTTCTGTCACAGAAGAATGAATGGCGGCCAACGCTTTGTATTTTTTGGCACTCTCCTCGCTATGTTGGTGAATTGAGCTATAGTGGGGGCGGCTCTATGCCGGTTTCCACAACATCCCACAAGTCAAAAGCTCTAAGGTAGGCTTTCATTTTTACTGCCCAGACAGGGTAGTTTTGGCCATCAAATGGTGTAGGAGTTGGAGTTGGAAAACTCTTCGAAGCCATGAATGATACTTCAGATGGTTGATTTTTTTTTTTCTTTTCTTTTTTGTGAAGGTTGCTTTGCTGGTTATTTCTCTAAACTCACAGTCCCTCAAGATCAATAGGGCTCTGATACCATGATAGAGTTTTTACAGAGAAAAATGCAAAGGAAATTTTCAGAGTAGAATTTCTAGAGCAGACATGTATTTTCACTAATTACAGCAAAAGGAGTAATACATGTACAGTTCAAACTACAACAACTTTGGTTATAGTTTTCAAAAAGAAGTCACAAATTTAGGAACACCTTACGTGCTCTCTACCAAACCTTGACTATTTATACTGATGCTACACAAAAGAGTAAAATACAAATAGTGCAGACAAAATATAGAGTAGAAAAATATCAAAGTCTAACACTATGTACGAGGTTTGTTTTCCAAAATCCCATTGATTCAATAATGAACTTAAGACACTATGGTTAGGATTTTGCTTTTGCATCACAGATTCCCTACGTTAGAAATGGGAATGAAATAATCTATGCCGTCGTAGTCGATAAGGATTCTTTGGGTCCCGAGAACGGGAGGCTCGGGCATGGGGCTAAAATCCTCTATGGCAAGGGTGCTCTGGACAGTTATCTATCTGAACATTAAGTATTCCAAGGTATGTATGGATCACAAGCTCCTTCTTCTTCTTCCTCTAGTAGGAAACATAACGGTGTAATAATTGTTTATTGCTACAGATATCTACTGAGGAATTAGAAGGAGAAGCCGACGTAGAACAAGACGATCTTCCTGTTTTGCGTGGCAATATTTTCTGTGAAGTATATCATAGATCAAGAAATTTCATGGCATACATGTTAGAAGCACAGTTAGTTAAAGACCTGTTGTTCGTCTCTGTATGCACTAGAGTATTACATGTTTACGAGTTTTGAATACAAAATAAATATACGATTAAGTTTGGAATTCGTTTTGTATTTTTCCCTAAAAGACCGCTTTTCTTCCTCCTTCCAGAATATTCACCGTTGGGCTATAAAATCCTGACAAAATCTAGGTTAAACCCTAGTGAAATCGACCAGCATTTTGAAATATATAAGTCATATGTCAGAACTTGCGGCTTTGACGATTCAAGTTTCAACAAAAAAATAATCACATGGGTATAATTAGTCATACTATTCACATTTGTGAATGAGGTAAGCCATTACGTGAGCTTACAATTTCTATTGCCTATAAATAGGCATTAGGTGCTTAAGCAGAACGCATCCCACAGAGAAGTGAGAGGAGAGAGAAATAAGAATAAAAATACAGAGTTTGTCGGTATTTTCTCCGATAGAGAGAGTTTGAGAGTTTTCTCCTTTATAGATTGAGAGGTTTTAACTCCTATATTTTTTCTCTGTAGTGGATTCTGTTTCCTTGCCCGTGGTTTTTACCCCGATTTGTTTGGGGGTTTTCCACGTTAAAATCTCGGTGTCTAGATTTTATCTTTAATTGCCCAAATATTAGCCGCGGTGTTATTCGACAGCGAGAAAATTTGCGACAGCGCTCCGATCCATCTCGTTCCATTTCTTGTCGTCTGTCACTGTAGTTGGTTTCCATCGATAGCCTCCAGACAGCCGTCCTTTCGCAAGGTCGCCTTTATCTTTAATTTCCACAGCGAGAAATTTCTCCCGTTGAACTTTTCGATATCGAATTTCGCCGCCATAATTTCTGCTCAGTCGTGAGCGATACCTCCGACGCGGTTGCAACAGATAATTATTGAACTCGTACAGGCTTTTCGTCACCGTAACAAGGGCAAAATAATATCTATTATTTTCTGATGTGGAGGGTCCACGTTAGTGGCAACCACAGAGCCTAGCTTGGGTTTTACATATCTATTTATCGTATGCTCTGTGGTTGCCACTACGTGGACCATCCATATCAGAAAATAAAAGATATTATATTGCCCTTGTTACGATGACGAAAACGCCCGTACGAGTTCAAAAATTATCTGCTGCAACCCCGTCGGAGGTATGCTCTGTGGTTGCCACTAACGTGGACCCTCCACATCAGAAAATAAAAGATATTATATTGCCCTTGCTACAGTGACGAAAAAAACCCGTACGAGTTCAATAATTATCTGCTGCAAACCCGTCGGAATGTCTCACGACTGAGCAGAAATTATGGCGGCAAAATTCGATATCGAAAAGTTCAACGGGAGAAATTTATCGCTGTGGAATTTAAGACAAAGGCGATCTTGCGAGAGGATGGCTGTCTAGAGGCTATCGATGGAAAACCAGCTACAGTGACAGACGACAAGAAATGGAACGGGATGGACGGGAGCGCTGTCACAAATCCCCATCTGGCACTAGCAGATGAGATATTGTCCACTGTCGAAGAAAAGAAAACGGCAAAGGAGATTTGGGACCACCTAACCAATCTGTACGAGCCGACGTCGTTACACAACAAAATTTTCTTGAAGAGAAAATCGTTCACCTTGAGAATGTCTGAATCTACTTCGGTGACGGAGCATCTCAACGCCTTGAATACTCTATTTTCCCAGCTAACATCGTTGGGGTACAAAACGGAGGATAAAGAACGTGTAGAAATTCTACTTCAAAGTCTGCCTGATTCGTATGATCAACTCATCATCAACTTGACGAACAACGCGAAAGTTCTGGTCTTCAATGACATCGCGGCTGCTATTCTCGAAGAAGAAAATCGGCGAAAGAACAAGGAGGACCAACAAGTAGGCTCGCAACAGGTTGAAGCTTTGACGGTGATGAGAGGAAGATCAACGGAACGTGGTTCAAGTGGGAGTCACATTCAAGGCAGGGGAAAATCAATAAGTACGCAGAAGGATATGAAATACTGCCACTGTGGAAAGAAGGGTCACTTGAAGAAGGATTGTTGGAGCCTGAAGAATTCCAATCCTCAAGGATTGTTGGAGCCTGAAGAATTCCAATCCTCAAGCAGCTATCTCAACGTTGAGCAGGAAGGCGTACGACGAGATATGGCTTCTTGACTCAGACGCAACTTATCATATGACCTCTCGAAGAGACTGGTTCAACTACTACGAACCTATTTTAGGAGGATCTGTACAGTTGCGAAGATAATGCCTTAAAGATCGTAGGCGTTGGAACCGTGAGGTTGAAGTTGCACAACGGTACAGTTCGTACTATTCAAGGAGTGCGACACGTGGAAGGTCTCAAGAAGAATGAAAATATTCCGTGGAGCACTTGTAGTCATGAAAGGAGAAAAAGTGCTGCAAATTTGTATATGCTGTTGGGAGAAACGGTGCAAGAAGGGGAAGCGTCTGTGGCTTCAGGAAATTCAACCGAAAGATCTACTATGCTATGGCATCAGAAGCTCGGGCATATGTCGGAACAAGGAATGAAAATTCTTGCGGGCCAAAATCTACTTCCAGGTTTCACGAAGGTGTCACTACCGTTCTGTGAGCACTGTGTAGCAAATAAGCAGCATCGCCTACAGTTCAACACGTCAAATTCTAGAAGCAACAATATTCTAGAATTGGTTCACTCTGATGTATGGCAGTCACCGGTTTCATCCCGAGGAGGAGGAAAGTACTTCGTGTCTTTCATCGACGATTACTCTAGGAGATGTTGGGTGTATATCATCAAGAGTAAGGGAGATATGTTCTTACCTTCAAGAATTTCAAGGCTCGTGTCGAACTTGATACAGGAAAGAAGATCAAATGTTTGAGGACGGATAATGGGGGAGAATATACTGGCAATGAATTTGATAGCTTTTGCAAAAGAGAAGGCATCAAAAGGCCTTCACTACGGCGTATACTCCACAACAAAATGGAGTGGCGGAGCGGATGAACAGGACTCTGTTGCAAAGAACAAGAGCCATGTTGGGAGCTGCAGGTCTGGAAATCATACTGGGCAGAAGCAATCAACACCGCCTGCTATGTGGTCAATCGATCGCTTTCAACGGCAACTGATCAGAAGACGCCGATGGAGATGCGGACCGGGAAGCCAACGGATTATTCCAAACTCCATGTATTTGAAAGTCATGTGTACGTGATGTACAATGCCCGAGAAACTACGAAGCTGGATCCGAGTCCAGAAAGTGTTTGTTCTTGGGGTATACTGATGGTGTGAAGGGATATCGCCTATGGGATTCCACTGCCTACAAGGTTGTCATCAGCAGGAAAGTTATCTTCTTAGAAGATAAACTAATGAGAGAAAATGATAGCACTACAAAGGAAAGCCCAGAGACTACTAGGGGTGTTCAAATTAACCGAAAACCCGAAAAAACCGACCGAACCGAAAAGACCGGAACCGAAAAAAAACCGAACCGAATTGTAAAAAACCGTACCGAACCAAATTAAAATGGTTCGGATATCGGATTAAGCATACGTAAAAACAGAAAAACCGAAAAAACCGAACTGAAATTATCATACTACATTAAAAATTGGAAAATTAATAAAAATCATTTGTTTTTCTCCCATAACGTAAACAACACATTAAATATAATTTTATTGGTAATTTTTTTTTCCATTTTTAGGTGAATATTTTCCTCACCAATCAAAAATTATTTTTCTCCCAAGTAATTTATAGTATCATCATATCAATGTTTTATATTTTGGTTATATTTTGTTCCATTTTCATGTTTTTTTCGGACCTTTAAAAAACCGAACGAATTGTAAAAAACCGTACCGAACCAAATTAAAATGGTTCGGATATCGGATTAAGCATATGTAAAACCGAAAAACCGAAAAAAACCGAACTGAAATTATCATACTACATTAAAAATTGGAAAAATAATAAAAATCATTTGTTTTTCTCCCATAACGTAAACAACACATTAAATATAATTTTATTGGTAATTTTTTCCATTTTTAGGTGAATATTTTCCTCACCAATCAAAAATTATTTTCTCCCAAGTAATTTACTGTATCATCATATCAATGTTTTTATATTTGGTTATATTTTGTTCCATTTTCATGTTTTTTTCGGACCTTCGAATCCCATATGTCACGTTCCATAAATCTTCTTTTTTTTAATAACCATAAATTGTTTTAGGTATTTTCAGCTCATAATATTTTTTTTGTTGATACTAAATTCCTAACCGAAAAAACGAACAGAAAAGAACCGAACCGAATTATAAAAAATCGAACCGAACCAAATTAAAACAGTTCGGATATCGTAAGCATACGTAAAACCGAAAACCGAAAAACCGAACCGAAATTTGAAAAAAACCGAACCGAACCGACCGATGAACACCCCTAGAGACTACGACGATTCAGGTGAAAGGGAAGTCCATCGAACAAGATTCTTCTGAAGCAGCACCGGAGCACGAGGAAGGGCCAAACGAATCTTCAGAGCCAGAACCTAGAAGAGGCACACGCAAAAGAGTCGCACCATCCTGCCATGAAGATTACGATATGGACAGCAACATTGCATACTGTCTTCTAACTGAGGACGGAGAACCATCAACTCTTCAAGAAGCACTGAACAGTTCAGATGCAGATCAGTGGTTGGCTGCAATGCAAGAAGAAATGGAAGCTCTACAGAAAATAAGACTTGGGAGCTGGTGCCACTATCATAGGGAAGAAAGGCAATTGGCAATAAATGGGTCTTTAAGATCAAGCGGAACAGCGATGATCAAGTGGAGAGGTTTCGTGCACGACTGGTGGTTAGAGGCTATGCTCAGAAAGAAGGCATCGACTTCAACGAGATATTTTCACTTGTGGTTCGACTGACGACTGTTCGGGTACTGCTGGCGATGTGTGCTACATTCGACCTACATCTAGAGCAACTAGATGTGAAAACGGCTTTTCTTCATGGAGATCTTGAAGAAGAGATTTATATGCTCCAGCCGAAGGTTTTGAAAACAAAGAAAAACGGAACTTGGTTTGCAGGTTGAACAAATCTCTATACAGTCTCAAACAGGCGCCGGGGTGTTGGTATAAGAGATTTGATTCCTTCATCATGAGCCTTGGATACAACAGATTGAATGCAGATCCTTGTGCATATTTCAAGAGGTTTGGTGAAAATGATTTTATCATATTACTGTTGTATGTTGACAACATGTTGGTAGCAGGCCCCAACAAAGATCGTGTTGAAGAACTCAAGGCACAGTTGGCTAGGGAATTTGAAATGAAGGACTTGTGACCGGCAAACAAGATTCTAGGGATGCAAATTTACCGAGACAGAAATAACAGGAAGATTTGACTTTCGCAGAAGAATTATCTGAGGAAGGTCTTGCGACGCTTCAATATGCAAGATTGTAAGCCAATTTCTACCCACTTCTTGTTAATTTCAAATTTCCTCAAGTATGAGCCTAGCAGTGAAGAAGGGAGGATGGAGTTGTCTCGAGTACCGTATGCATCAGCGGTGGGAAGTCTTATGTTCGAGATGATTTGTACACGACCAGACATTGCACATGCAGTGGGAGTAGTAAGTCGGTACATGGCGAATCCGGGCAAAGAACATTGAAGCGCGGTGAAGAGGATCCTACGATATATCAAAGGAACCTCAGATGTTGCATTATGTTATGGAGGAGCAGACTTGATTGTCAGAGGGTACGTTGACTCTGATTATGCAGGTGATCTTGACAAGAGCAAATCTACCACGGGATATGTGTTTACTCTTACTGATGCAGCCGTAAGCTGGGTATCGAAGCTTCAGTCCGTTGTCGCAACGTCAACAACTGAAGCAGAATATGTCGCAGCTACGCAGGCAAGTAAAGAGGCGGTATGGTTGAAAATGGTCATGGAGGAACTCGGGCACGGACAGGAAATATTCCTCTGTTCTGTGACAGTCAGAGTGCCTTGCATCTCGCAAGGATCCGGCGTTTCAGTCCAGGTCAATGCACATATGAGTCCAGTATCACTTCGTTCGTGAGAAAGTGGAAGAGGGCACGGTTGATATGCAGAAAATTCATACAAAAGACAACATAGCAAATTATTTGACGAAGGCGGTCAACACTGACAGGTTCGTTTGGTGTCGTTCCTCAAGTGGCCTAGCGGAGACGTAAGCAACATGGATGGAAAAGGAAGAAAGAATGGTGTGAAGATCCAATTGTTCCTCAATCAAATCTTCAAGTGGGAGATTGTCAGAACTTGCGGCTTTGACGGTTCAACATAAAAATAATCACATGGGTATAATTAGTCATACTATTCACATTTGTGAATGAGGTAAGCGATTACATGAGCTTGCAATTTCTATTGCCTATAAATAGGCATTAGGTGCTTAAGCAGAACGCATCCCACAGAGAAGTGAGAGTAGAGAGAAATAAGAATAAAAATAGAGAGTTTGTTGGTATTTTCTCCGACTATAAAGAGAGAGTTTGAGGGTTTTCTCTTTTATAGATTGAGAGGTTGTAACTCCTATATTTTTCCTCTATAGTGGATTCTTCTTCCTTGCCCGTGGTTTTTACCCCGATTTGTTTGGGACTTTTCCAGGTTAAATCTTGGTGTCCAGATTTTATCTTTAATTGTCCAAATATTAGCCGCGGTGTTATTCGACCGAGTCCGCTGCCACGCCAACATCATATTGCTCTGCGGAAGCCCAAAAGTAGTTGACGATGGCGATTCTCTCCGATTACGAAGAAGAAGATCGCGTGACTCCGTCGTCGTTGTCGAAGAAGCAATTCAATGCTCACCCGATCAATCGAATCCGTGGGGGTTTTTGGAGGAAGCTTTTGAATTTGTTGCTAAAGAGAGCGATCTGTTCAAGAGTGATGGTGAACGATGTCAGTGCTGTTTGAGGATAGTGAAGGATAGAGTGGAAAAGCTGGACAAGAAGAAGAAAGTAGAGGCTAATGGCGAGGCGTCGCAGGTTAAGAAAGAAGCACGCAGGTAAGGAAGGATGTGCATACGGCTAAGAAGGAGGAGCTGAAGTTGAACGAGGAGAAGCAGAGCGAGAAAAAAGTGGAGGAAGAAGCTGACAATGGGAAAAGAGGTTCTTTTTTCTTGGTTCTCTACTTATTACTGGCTTGATACGTACTAATTTGTTTGATGCTACTATCTCTGGCGTTTGTGAGTTGCTAGTGGAAGCGAAGCTATGGCAAACACTTCTCCGGAAGGAAAGGAACGTTTTGGGTGGAAGATGTTGTTCTTTTGAGTACTAATTCCGCTGTGTGTGCAGCTCCTAACAAGGGCAATGGCTTGGATATGGAGAACTATTCTTGGGGCAATGGTATGGAGAACTATTCTTGGGGCCAATCGTTGCAAGAAGTTAACATTACTATCCCGTTCCTCCTGGTTGATCTATTCCCCGCCCCGTCCGGGGCGGATCCCTGCGGGGACGGGCATTCCCGCCCCATCACAACCCTAAGAAGTTAACTGATAAATGTATTTAGTACGTTTATATTTATTACTCCCTCCGTCCAACTATTTTATCACATTTTGCCATTTCGGGCGTCCCACTAATTTTATCACCTTTTCTTATTTAGCAAAAAACTATCACAAACAATCAATATAATAATATTAAATATTCTTAAAAGACGTGTCAAAATATACACTTTATTACCTTTTTACTGTACGATATTATTATAATAATACCACCTTAACTTACGTGTTCGACAACTTATGTGATAAAGTTATCGGGACGGAGGGAGTACTACTAATTCGCTTGCAAGTTAAATTTAATTGTTTTGAGACGTTTTAAGTGTCTTAGTTAGAGCAGTCAATTTGGCCCGTGGCCCGCGGGCCGGCACGCCCCGCCCCCAAAATGGGCGGGTTGGGCTGCATTATTTAAGGACCGCCAAGGGGCGGGCCTGAACGGGCCAGCCCGTGCGGGCCGCGGGCTTGGCAGGGCGGGGCGGGCCGGCCCACCATAATTCGACTAATATAAAACATATATAAATATATTATATATAAAATAAATATTAAATATATATAAATAATATTAAATTAGTTAGAAAATTTAATTAATGATACATTAATTATGTCTAATTAATATCACATTTATTATCAAATACATCGGGGCGGGGTGGACCCCCATTTTAGGCCCGCCATTGCCCCGCCCCGCCATATTGACGGTACTAGTCTTACTTTGTATTTAGACGTATTAGACCAAAAGAGCTTTTAATGGGCCATTTAATGTTATTAGGACCATCTGGACTTGGGTTGGTCCGCCACGTGAATTGCCATGTGATTATTTAGCAAGATTTACATATGATTCCACTTGCACAAACAATCCAAGACATCAACTAGCTTTCAACGAAGAAGAAAACAAAGAAAGCCGAATCTGATAATGATCCCTTGGATGCTCTATGACTGCGGAGACGGCGGAAGGACAGCTCTTGGTTGAAAGAAATCCAGACGCAAGGCTCGAGATTATTTCGATGGCAACAGATGAATTTGTTTCTTCCTCAATTGAATTCGCCATATGCTATAAAAGGGGACATAGCTGCTCCATTAGAGTTATCTCCCAAATATCCAAAGGTTCGATCAAGAAAACTTACTGTCATCACCGATTAAAATACCTCTCTGTTGAAAGGCCACACACACGCACATATACGGCAGAACAGAGAGGGTGCGAAATTTGGGCAGAACGACCTGAATTCCTGAGCGAAAGGGCAGCAGTTGAAGCTCATTCCAGAGCAGATCGAACAAGCACAACACCATCCAGATCGGGCAGCCACTGTAGCAACGAGTCCGGGGCTGAAAATAGAGATTCGGGGCCGCACAAGCCAGATGATAGCAGCTGGTTTCGGGAACGATTTGCTTAATTGATTGCTGAGAAAGGCACTGTAGCTTGGGCTGATAGTTGGGGCTTGGGCTGATTTTCTGGGATGGCTTGTGCTCAAATTCCTTGGTGACCGTGTAGGGCAGCGAGTGCGGAACCGGGACTGAAATTCGGCATTTCGAACGGTTGTAAGCTAATCAATTCTCAATATATGCCGTTTCGAATGAATTCATTTATTATTGGTATGTATCGTAGCTAAACGTATGTAGTTGTTTATCGAAACCTTGATTTAATCGTGAGATTATTGTGCTTATCCGTGAATGCGTGAGCATTCGTTTAAGCTTGCATTTATTTTAGTTGATGAACTTAGGTTGATTAAATAGTTGCAAATGTTTAATTAATTTAGGTGAGTCCATGGCTAATTGAAACGACAAATTCGTAATTGTTTGTTCGTTTTAATAAGTAGCGAACAGTATTCAACTTCTCTACCCTAGGTAAGTGTAAGTTATATTGTAACTTACGCGATTTGATTTTAACGGACCAGCGTCGTTTCTTGCGAGAGCGTCGTCTGAGCGAGTTAGTCAATAATCGGGTATCTTTCATTTTTAATGCTGTCGGAATCTTAAACCTTGCAGAGTGTCCCGGAGGTTATTTTTCGATTAGGGAATTATAGAGCGTATCTTAATTATCGAGAAACTAAGAAGAGATTGGTTGTTAGGCGTTCGTCGACAACTATAACCGACTATGCTTACGTGTACACGTTATTGAGGAATCTATGATAGATTATATAAATCAAGGTGGAGAACGATTACTTCAACTATTATTTTATAGTCGTTAGTTTCTTTATTTTCCTTCGTCTATTCTTAGTTTAATTTCGTTTCTATATGAATCTATCTAAAACATAATATATATCTTCGACCGAAGATACTCAAGTCTCTCATTGCGAGGAAGAAGACCCCATTACGGGGAAGAAGACCCCAAAAAGGGGAAAGAAACTTCCATTGAGGAAGACTAAAGCTCCCATAAAGGGAGAATAAAGAAAACTAAACTACTAAGTGAGAAGCAAGGAAAAGAACGGCAAAATAGAACTGATGAACTTCCCTGGAGGTTAGGGAGAAGGATTTTTTATTTTTAGATTAGGGTTCTTGCGGAAGAGAGAAGCGAGAGGTGGCTGTAGAAAGAGAAAAGCGGCCTTGGCTAATAAGTAATTCTACAAAATCTAGGTTAAACCCTAGAGAAATCGACATTACTGGGTTGATACATACTAATTTGTTTGATGCTACTATCTCTGGTGTTTGTGAGTTGCTAGTGGAAGCGAAGCTATGGCAAACACTTCTCTTGAAGAAAGGAACGATTTGGGTGGAAGATGCTGTTCTTTTGAGTACTAATTCCTTGTTTCTGTGTGTGCAGCTCCTAACAAAGGCAATGGCTTGGATATGGAGAACTATTCTTGGGGCCAATCTTTGCAAGAAGTTAACATTACAGTCCCCG
Source organism: Craterostigma plantagineum (assembly GCA_027422505.1). Taxonomy (NCBI): domain Eukaryota; kingdom Viridiplantae; phylum Streptophyta; class Magnoliopsida; order Lamiales; family Linderniaceae; genus Craterostigma; species Craterostigma plantagineum. The sequence goes on from JAPQWV010004777.1 coordinate 11,863, forward strand.
TTCCTCCTGCTACAAAATCAAGATCCATTGCATGTGAAATTAAAAAGAACCATAGTAAAGTTGGGCTCAAGGGTCAGCCTCCAGTTATTGATTTAAGTCTATCCTCACCGTATGTGTCTGTGTTGAATGTATGATCTTGGCTGGTCGTTCATATGCTTTCATGTTCTTGCAGGGTGACCTTTTGCAACCTGTTAAAGTTGATGACTGCTTTTGGAGTTTAGGTACATGTCTATAACCACAGAATTAGCATCATCTCTTTGTTAAATGCTGTTAACCAGTCGTTTTAATGATTTTCCCCCTATATAATTCTGGTTTCAAAGGACCAAAAATCAATCTCAATTCTCCTCACAAAGCACAATCAGATGGCAAGGTGGAAGTACTTAGTGAAGGGTGAGCCAGAGATTGACACTCAGAAGGTGGAACCTGAGAACAGTAAATTGTCTGATCTCGATTCCGAGACACGATCAACTGTCGAGAAAATGATGGTGTTTTCTCTGCACGTAAAGTTTCATCTTTGTAGTTGCCTTCTATTTCATTTATGGTTGATTTTTCTAACTCTTACCTTTCTTCTTCAGTTTGACCAGAGACAGAAGCAGATGGGACTCCCCACAAGTGACCAGATGCAGAAGAATGATATACTGAAGAAGTTTATGGCTGAGGTAAACATAAAATAACTGATCAGTCTTACCCTATCCTATCCTTTTCTGCTATTAATCAGCGTGCCTTTAATCGTTTGTTCTTGTCTTGTTTGTATGTACTGCATGCAGCATCCCGAATGGACTTCTCCAAGGCGAAGTTTAATTGGACGGAGTCTGCTAAATTTAGTAGATCTACATAAATTATGAACTATTATTTGGCTTTCTCGGATGTTTTGAGCTATTGCTTTGTGGTTGGATGTTTTGATCTATTGCTTTGTGGTTGAACAACTTAATGTCCATATCAACTTTTCTGCTATTAATCAGCGTGCCTTTAATAGTGGTTCTTTGAGATTCCACAAGTAGCTAATGACCATTAAGACGCATAAGAAGATTCCCCATTTCAAACGTTGATGCGTCTTAAGTCTTTTCTCTCTCTAGGGTTTCCTCTCATCCTATCTTCTCTCCCTCGCGCAGCCAAAACAAAAAAAAAAACGGTAGGTTTCTCCCCCATCCTTCATTAATGGAGGTGGAGGAGCCATTCTTTTCCTTTTCTTCAGTGTTTTCCTTCTGTTGTTTCTTTGATCTATATATTTAAAAAAAAAATTCCCTGTGGACCGCCACCGGCACTGTGGTCGCGCGTCCTCCACCTTTCCAGCTGGCGCCGCTGCCGTTCACCTCCACCTCCGCCGCCCGCGGTGCCGCTGCTGTGCACCTCCACGTCCACCTCTGCCGGTGCCGCTGCTGCGCAGATCCACCTCCTCTTGGGGCCACTGCCACGCCACCTCAATCTCCTCCGCCGGTGCTGCGCCGCCCTGCCGCACCGCCCCTGCTCCAGCCGCGCCGCCCCTGCTCCAGCCGCACCGCCACGCTCCAGCCTACAGCTGCGCCGCCCCGCCGCAACGCCCCAGCTCCAGCCTCCAGCCTCCAGCCACACAGCCGGCCGTGCCGCCCCAGCCTCCAGCGCCGGCCGCGCCGCCCCACCTCCAGCCTACAGCCACGCTATCCACGCCGTCTCGCCGTTGCCCGTTTTGAGTTTCCCCTAGTGGGACCTCATCTCTCTCGACCCTTTGGTCGCGAGCATTTTCTCCCTTCTGGAGCATCAGTTCGATGAAGATAAAAATTCAGAAATTAAAGACTAAGTGAAAATGAAGAGTATCGTAGATTTAGCTTAATAGCTTTTTCTGTTAGGTTCTTTAGTTCTTGGTAGTAGATTATGAGTTTTCTTTTTTCTGTCGGTTTTTGTCCCTTGTGGCCCTTTTCTCCCCTCGTGGAGTGTTTCTGCCCATTTGTGGGCTGTGTTGTGCTCGTTAGTGAGCCTTTGTTCTCCCGATTGGCGGTGTACCGGTGAGACCCTTTGGGCTATTTAGCCCTTGTATCTTAGTTAATTTATACAAGCCATCGTTTCCGGAAAATTAACGTTGATGCTTACATAGGATCAGGGCCGGTTTTTTATTTTAGGGGGCCCTGTTACATAGAGCCTTCTTTTTCCGTGGCCCATATAAAAAGCAGCCCTTAGGTGGCCCTGTTAAAAAAAGTTCCCCTTATGCAAAGAAAAATATACTGGGCCGTTACACATATATCCAAATAGCTCTTTTTATATATGGCCCATACAAATAAAGCAGCTTAAAAGAAAAAAAATGTGGCCCTTTTATTACAGGGCCGGATTTGTGGCCCTGTGCTGTAGGCCTGGTTGCACAGGCCCAAATCCGGCCCTGCATAGGATGATGTCTCAATCTACCCATTCGAAGAAGAAAACTTACATCCCGTTATAAGTTACATCAACGCACATCCATTTTCTCATTTATTCTAACCCAGCAAACATGAAAAAGAAAGATCAGAAAAGTAGATAAAAAAATGGAAGCTCTTTATATAATGCTCAAACATAGATGCAACGACCGCTTTTCTCCCAATTGCCAAACCGAGTGGGCTCAGGTCCACGTGGACTGCCAATTTAGCCAGTTTCCTTATTCACGTGTCCGTGCTCGTCTCCGGCGTCTTCTCCTTCCCGCCTCTTCTCTTCAATTTCACTTTTATCCACTGGCGATTCATTCTGTTGTTGATTCTGCGACAGACGATTCGTCGTTCCGAGGAAGCGAGGCGTGAGCTCGCATCTAATCGCCGGTGATGTCAGCCGACGGCTCATATTGATCGAAATCGACATCAATCTCATTTTTTTCAAGGGGGATTTCAAGCTCGATGTGGAATTGAAAGAGCTTGATGAACATGGCTTTATTCGTTGTTAGGGTAACGACAATGGTGGTTTATATGTGTGTCATATGTGCTTATTTGGCACTTTATATGACACACACCATTGTGGATGTGTCATGAGTATGACATTGTGTCATATTGATGACACTGCGTTATAGGAATATTAAATATTATGGAGGAGAGAGAATGAGGGAGAAAGAAAGAAATTGTTTATCTATTGTTGTGTATCCATGTTATAGTAGTGTTATTATTGTGGAAAAAGTAAAATAAAAGTGTTATAGAATAAAATACAGGAAAATATAGTGAAAAGCTGATGTGGCAGTATTATGAGTGTGTTATTGTTGTGGACACCCTTAAGAGGAACGTTCTCACCGTCAGCGGTCACTAAAACGACACCGTCTGGAAGCAGCATACACTTGACACGTAGGCTAGGACTGGACAGCTATTGGGCCTTTTTATTGGGCTTATATAAAGCGTTTTGTTTTTGTTTTTTCCAACGATAACTAGCTTTTCATTCCACAAAATAGTACAACGGCTAAACAGTCAACGGAGCCCCTCTGGGTACAACAGACATGCAGAAGGGAAAACGCCTCCAAAGGAGGAGAAAGCTCCATAAAGGAGAGAAAACTCAGCGAGATGATCGATTAGAACGAAAATTCTCCCGAGACCAAACAAAGAACCCAACACACCAAAACATAGAAAATTAAGGATTAAAAAAATCAGTACGATAAACCAAGCACTATCTGAACTAAAACTCCATAAATAATATGGCTATTAATTCAGATCTACATATAAAGTGTTTTGTTGGAAGCAGCATACACTTGACAGTTGACACTTGACACGAGATATGGCAGGTGCTAGTGCAGTTTGCTCGATTGGGCAACAGACAATACTACTGAATAAGTGAATCTGTGCTTCTTTCTTTTTCATATCTGAAGATCTGACGTCTTTATTTTTGAACTGATCAAGCTAGTTGATGTCCTATTTTACGCCAGTTTCTCACATATCAATTGCCTCAACTTGTATGGGAAATCTGCTTTTATTCCATGCATCGTGGGCATCAAAGTTCCTATTCTGAGAAGCAGCACTGTTCTTTTCCAAAATTATAGAGCAAAACGCTCTTCAAGAACCGTTGCATATGGAGTGCCTCATGAACCCCAGGATAACAAGGGAGATTCTCTTCATTTCACCGGTGATACATCGTCGATCAGTTCTGAGATTTCATAATAGTCTGATGTGGTGCAAAAGGAAACAGTTTCGTCCGAGCCATGTGATACAGATCTTACATCAACTTAGCAATGGAACAGTGGAATGCCCCTAGGCTTGAAATAGTTCGCAGGTATGTAGGTATTTTCTACAAGTATTTTTCGAGTTTTCTTTGACCAAATACATCTTGAATGTTAGATAAAAGCTAATGGGTGTAATAAGTTGATTTGTTCAATTGCCCTTCTCTGATAATAATCTGAATAAGTTTCTTGAAATATTATTTGGCAGAAATTACTCTAAAAGTTCAGGAAACTTAGTGCACTATTTGGCACTAAAAAGCCTCGATGCAAAGCAGCTTGTGGAAGAACTCTCTTCAAACGGACTTCTGAATTTAGAGATCGTGAAACCACATGTTTTGTCAAGTCTTTCGGCCTGCGTCCAAGGGCTCCTCGGGTTGGGATCAGATTCATTGCGTAATGAAAATATTCAGATGCCACACTTACTATTCTTCCTAGAAGTTTGCCAGATCAAATGGTGGAACTCACTGTGACCAAAATGAAGAAAGGGCGTTGTACAATGAGATACTTTTGGGAGCACTTCAAGGCCAGAACCGAACTCATATCATGGTAACTGTTGGCCAAGAGCAGCTGAAAATGATGCGATTCTAACCGGTCTCATTAATGCAGGGGCCTCCATTTTTCGCATCAACTGTGTGCACGAAGACCCAGAAATTTGGAGTAATATAATCAAAAAGGTGAAAAAGATCTCTCCGCTGCTAGAGAAACCCTGTAAGATTCTCATGGATCTAGCTGGGGCGAAGCTTCGAACGGGGAAATTGCAAGATGGTCCTTGTGTGGTAAAAATCTCACCAAAAAGGAACTCGATTGGTGGTTTTTTCAGCAAAAGTTTGGCTATCTCCATCTGAAGCAGGTCCGCCGCCTCCTCACCTATCGGTGGATGCAATTATCTATGTTACGAGTAAAACGTTTTTCAAAAAGTCCATGCGGGCCTGAAAGGTTCCAAGCTTGGCTCTGAAAAGTCCATTAACATCCCAAAGAGTGATATCAACTACGAAGGCCTTAGTTCTAAAGATCTCAAGGATCTCGACTTTTGTTTCCCGGAAATTTTTAGTGCCAGCTTCATATTGGCGGCAGCTTAAAATTTTGGATCTTTCCAATGATTTCGTGTTTTTTTGGAACTTCGTTTTTGTGTTGTTTTTGGAACACAGGCCTAATCCATACTTGTTATTCAAGATCAAGCTCTTGGCGAAGATGACACGGAAGATGAAGACGAAAAATTATGTGATCACAGCCTGCTGAATTTCTCATTGCTTTACTTTTGTGCTGAGTATACACTCCATGTGTGTTAACTTCAGAATCTGGTGGAAAATCTAGTGATTCGGGATACGAATCGTACTGTTTCATCCATGGTGCAAAGTCTTGTAAGGCGACTCCTCAAGCCCAAACTTGGTTCACAGTGCAAAATAGTGGTTGAACAATCATGGACTTGTTTCATCTCATGATGAACTGAGTTTGTCGGAAGCAGAGGTGAAGCGGGTGAATTCGAGTGACGTTAAGCCATATGAAGAAGAAAACATAGGGAAGCAACTCACTGATGAATGTTATGCTTCTTTTTCCAAACATGATTCTTCGTACTCGTTGCATGAAGTTAGTCAAGATTGCTCATTGCAAGAATTTGGATATATGATGCGCGATGACCATCTTCTCTTACTCTATGGATTTGAAACATTCGGGTTTGTCCCTGTTGAAATGTCAGGGAAGCTTTCATCTGAGTTGGATCCCATTGGATCGAACATAAGAAGATAGAACCGTGGTGGCAAACAGCTGATAAAAATGATGTAGGATTGAATGTTTCTCATAGGTCACCTCACCACATTGGTAAGTCTTGTCTTGCAGAAAAGGTGTCATCAGATAGAGATCTACCTCGATTTCACCAAGTTGAACATTTAAACATCGAACAAACGAATATCTCTCGTGGAAATCTCGCTTCAGTCACACAAACAAATATTTCCCGCACAGATGACACCAGTGAAGAAATGGTACTTCGGTAGTTAAAACCAAGGTTGAAAAGAAAGGACTTGCACAGTGCCTGGAATATAAGCCTAAGGTAACTTCCAAGTATTTTTCTCAATTTCAAAATTGAAAATGCACGCATAAAAGAGGTAAAACTTCTTCCTTCCGCAAAAACTTTAAGGTTTCTGCAATTTTGTTTTCGCCTCTGCAGCGGCAATAGGTTCAGTCCAGCCAAGGTGGTATCGTCTTCGTTGGAACCTCTAAACCAACGAGTAGTAATCTCAGCAGAGCCCAGCTATAAGAAGCATTGTGCCATTCCCAAACATGTGCTAGAGAGGCTGAAAAATTAGCACAAGCAGCTTGCGATGAAAGGATCACATGATAAACCTCTTTCTCCAACAAGCTTCTTGCCTCTTTGCTTATAGACAATGGCTTCGCTTATTGCAACTTGAGATGATCTGCCTTACGCTCAAGTGCAATGATCATGCCAAATCTCTTACCACTCAATTATTCTCAAATTGGCCTCGAACTAAAGGCAACATGACAAGGAATAATCATCAAAAGGCAGGCTTGAAAAAGAACCATGGACGACCTAAACGCTCTGTAAGAAAATGTGCTTGCTTTTGCTGTCGGTATGAGCCTTGTCCGTGCTGGATTTTTGGTTGGTTTGGCTATTGTTTGGTTTTTCCTGGCTTTCTAAAAGAAAATATCTATCTCGATGTTGTTGTATATGATTTAGACCTGCTGTTATATATATAAAGTAAAAGGTCCAAGGTCTTTCCAGATTGTCTTTCACACAAATGTCTCAAGTATATGTATTTAATCTGTCCCAAGAGTTTGTCTGGGTTTTCGATACTATGTTCTTATTAGGCGTGTGTCTGTAAATTGGTGGTTAATGTTTGATTTTAAAGCGTCCTTTGTACATTTTTACGCTCTTCTTTCTTCCTAAGTCTGTGAAATTTCTATAGACCATATATATGAGGTGAATGGTGGTTTTTCTGCTCGTAATTCTTGAAACTAGTTCAGTCAATGCCAAGGAGTTCTGCAAATTTAGAGTTGAATAAACATCTGCATAAATAAAATTCACAACTTATCACTTTGCAGATTGGGAAAATCAGTATTGCCTAGGAATTTTTGAAAAGTAAAATGAGTTTGAAGTAGAATATAAGAATTTGAGTTTTAGATTAGAAAATAGAGTTAATGGGTTGGAGTGAACTACTGTAGAAATTAGAATATATGGATTGGAGTAAAAGCACTGTAGCATCTGTAACATTGTGCAGAATTAACTGTATCTTCATGTTGTGGGTTGGAGATGCTATTAGGATAAACCTTTGAAGTTCATATGACAAGCTTTTTGGCAATGATTTACACACTGACTAGGTGCGATTTAAACACACTGGGCGATTCTCTAGTGACACTGTTCCATTGGTTCTCCGCTCCCATCCTCGGTGGTTCTCCGCCGCGGCCATGGCCAAGAAGAAGAGGATAACAAAACGGGGTCCCTCTACGCCCGAAATGGGGATACCTGGTGTAACTGAATCGAAAGGGAACGATACAAATACGCCCCAAAGTATCGGCCATAAAACTGAACCCGCGCTTGAAAACATCACAAAAATGATTGGGCAATACATTGGGGATTTGAAAGGAGTCCTGCAAGAATTAAATAGAAATAGTGATCCTGATATCATCAACTCCATGGAGAGAGAGTAAACAAAAGTTGACAGAAGCCCAAGAGCAACTGCATGTGACCCTTTTAATATTCTGCTGATATAAGCTGAGAAGGATTATGCCACAGAATTTGAGATTCTAGCTAAGGCTGCTACAAAATTCCTTGCCCAGAAAGCAAAAGCAGGATGGATTAAACAGGGAGATAGGAATACTCGATACTTCTAAGACTTAGTGACGCAGAGAAGGTTCAGGAGTAGAATCTCTTCCATATTCACTGAAGATGGGAGTTAATTGACCAGTCTGAGGGCGTGGCTGCACACCTCGTAGACTATTTTAAGGGGATCTCGGGTAAAAAATGGGCACTACCACAGAGATAGAGGATAATGTCATTAAACAAGGCCAAGTGCGATCTGTCGAGCAACAGATGAGCTTGATCAGACCTTTTAGTAGGGAGGAGATAAAAAAGGCCATGTTCTCGATTCACAGTGACAAAGCTCCTGGCCCTGATGGATATAACAGTGATTTCTACAAGAAAACTTGGCCAATAATAGGTGATGATGTCATAGCAGTGGTATAGAATTTTTTCCACAGAGCTCAACTGCCTAAAACTCTCAACAAAACCACTATAACTTTGATCCCAAAGGTGAACCAGCCAAACTATGCAAAGGAGTACTGACCTATATCTTGTTGCAACACTATACATAAGTGTATAGCCAAACTGATCTGCACAAGGATAAAACTGGTGCTACCGAAGTTGGTACAGGACAATCAGGGGGCCTTTGTACCAGGGAGATCTATTGGCCACAATATATTACTTACTCAGGAATTATTGAGATTATATAGGAGAGGAGCTGCCTACCCTAGATGTCTGCTGAAGATTGATCTCAAGAAAGCGTATGATATGATTGAATGGGGGTTTATCATCACCTTGTTGCAGAAAATGAAGTTCCCCGTAAAGATGGTGACTTGGATTCACAACTGTCTCATATCAGATATCAATTAATGGAGCTCTCGAAGGGAATATTAAAGGGGCTAGGGGGATTAGGCAAGGAGATCCAATGTCTCCACTGCTTTTTGTCCTGGTCATGGACTACAACAGTTTCAACTTACAACTGTCCTCGAAGCAGATAGAAACAAATCACAAATCTACCTTGATGGGGTCTATGGGACTGATAGGCAGAAATGGTTGATCTCGCTGGTTTTGCTAAAGGGACCTTCCCCATGAAATACTTAGGTATTCCCATATCTCCTACCAAGTGGAGTAGAGGGGATTGTCAGGAGTTGGTGGATAGAATTGTGAAGAGACTCAATTGCTGGACAACAAGGAATTTATCCTATGCTGGAAGGCGTTGCCTCATCAATTGTGTCTTGCTATCATTACACAGTTATTGGGGATCAATCTTCCTGTTACCTCGAAGTGTAGCGAAGGAGGTAGATAAAAAATACAGAGTTTTCTATGGGGGAGGGGTGAATTGGGAAAGAAGGCAGCTCTGGTAGCTTGGGACTTGGTCTGCAGAAGGAAGAGCAATGGAGGATTAAACATAAAAAATTGTGGTGGAACTATGCATGTATAGGTAGATTAATGTGGGACATAGCAGGGAAGAAATATTGCTTATGGATTCGACGGTTAGATGGGGTGTACCTACTGGGAAGGGATTTCATGACCTATGATACCCCTGATTGTAGTTGGGCATGGAGGAAGTTGAACAAAGTTAAAGAAATTTTTAGGCAGGGCTTCAACCAGGGCAGATGGGCTGCAACCAATCATGGGGAATAAACCACCACCTCAGCCTATAACTGGTTGGGATGAAACATGGAGGAAAAGTTTGAGCTGGCAAATGCAATATGGAATAGATAGTCTGTTCTGAAGCATATTATAATAGTGTGGCTGATATGTCATGGGAAGATACTGACACGAGACAGAATGCATAGATGGGGAACAGCGACGGATCTAGGATGACAAACCGGGGGGGGGGGAGGGGGTGAGGGGGGGGCTGGGGCAAGCCCAATTCTCACATGAAGGGGCAGCCCAGCCTAGCCCACACTAGCCCAATAGCTTTCTATTAACAAAAATAGGAAAAAACACCTTGTAGGAATCGAACCCGTGACTTGAGGAGAGGCAGAACTTATAGCTTTACTTCGTAACCACTAGGCCAAAGTTATTATTCGTGTACATCTACTTCTAAATATACTAATATTCGTTTGGGGCTGGGGGCAGCTGACCCCTAGCCCCAACGTAGATCCGTCCCTGATGGGGAATGAGTATACCTGACACAACATGCTTGCTTTGCAGAAAAGCTGAGGAGAGCATCGAACACCTGTTTTTATTGTGTGAGTTTAGTAAAACTGTCAGGCTGGTAATTCGGGTTTGGGCTAAAATGCGAATCCCTGAAGGGTTTGAGGAAGTGAAAAAACGTTGAAGCACCTGGAAAGAGGAAGAACATGGTCTGTAAGATAAAGATTATGATACTCACTGCCATGATGTATATGATCTGGAATGAAAGGAATAGGAGGTTGCATAGGGAATGGCTCGATCTAAGGATGCTGTACTGAAGCTACCTAGAGGGACAGTGGTAGATCAGATCAAAATTTCAGAAGATGACCTCTACACGACTGGGAGAGTTGGAATATATACAACAACTTATTAGTTAGGGATGAGTATGGTTGTGGTGAAGTCATATTTGTAATGTGTTGAACACTCGCTCTGTGGTAATGATAACTATTCACCAAAAAAAATAAACTACGTGGACATCCAACGTAATAAGCATATTGTTGTCCAATATGTTATCATACTGCCACGTCAATCACGAAATTGTCGCAATTATATCCCGTAGTTGGAAATTTTGCAAAAACATTTGGAAAATTTCTAGTCGAAAGAAAATTTTTTGAATCATGTAATTTCCTTAGTTCATGATTTCATAAGCAATTAACCTTAAGTCATTTATGATAATAAAACCTACGTTGGCTTAAACATCAATGGTCATCACAAAACACAAGAAAAAACCACGAGTTACACTCTCTGATCCCTTTTTAGATTTTGATATTAAAGTTTAACCATATATTCTTTGCCTCGAAAGTTGTGTTCAAATTTTCATATTTCATGTACGCCTAGTGTTGGGGTTGAGCGGTAACATTTAATTCTGGGCAGTAGTTGTATTTGGACCCCCACGATAATTTATTCAGATATTAATTAAAGCCGAATGACACCGGGAAGACACAGATATTTTTACGTGGTATGGCCAATACCGCCTACCTCCACGGAGAGACAATAGTTTTTCTATATTTGAGAATATTACACCGTACAAAATAACTCTCTTGTTTAAACCCAAGCTCGAGACCCCTTATCTGACCCGAGTAACGATTTTCTACTCACTCTCCACTACCTAGTAAAAACTACACCCACTCTCACCCTTATCCACCCCGACAAGATTTCCCTTCTTTTCCTTTTTCATTTCTCCTCTCATTTCTCTCTCTCTCTCTCTCTCTCTCTCTCTCTCTCTCTCTCTCTCTCTCTCTCTCTCTCTCTCTCTCTCTCTCTCTCTCTCTCTCTCTCTCGTTTTGGGGGTGTTAAATACCTTGAGCTAGGAAGCCTATTTATAGGCAATTAAGGAGAACAAAACGTCATTGCATAGTTCATTAGAGGACAAATCCAAATTGAACTTTGCTTTCTTTTCCATGTTGAAAAGTCAACAATTCTCCCCCCTTTTCAACATCTGCGTCTTCTTTAGAGGGCACTCCAGCGAACCGAGAATGAGAGTAACCCGTTCGTAAATACCACGAACGTCCATTGGCGTTCCTTTGTAGCACCTACACATGATCCGAATCAAAGATTCCAGTCCTACGCCATTTGATTCAATCAGAGGCCAATCTTATGTGCAGCTATGTTGAGCCGACTCAACCCGTCGATTCCTGAAGAGGGACTTCGATGCAATCCCTTCTCCAGCAGGATTTGCCTTCTCACCATCGTCTGAGTATTATATACCATACTCACGTCCAGACAATACAAACCTTTGAACTCTTCTCCCTTTGGTAGGATCATTTCAACCACATGTGATTTCCCAGACTCCCCCTGCTATGGAAACTTCATAGCCCTGGAATTTGACTTTCTCAAGAATGTTAAATTCTACGCAACTTTGAGACAACGTCACACCACCCAAAATGCGTACCGCTCCGTCAACTATTTTGATCTACCCCGTTCCAACACACAGAACAACACAACAATATCCATCGGCCCATCGAGATCGAAGAAACCGTTTGCATTATTCGGAACGCATCAAAGTATTCTCTTGGAGCAAACCCGAATTTTTAATATCCTTTTTCTTGAGAACGAGCGCCATCATTAGAGACTGTGAGAACGTATCCAAGATGAACCGTGTGCTACCCGCATGTGGAACTTTCCTAGCCGTCTGTCCTTCCTCCCAATCGGACCGTTTCTACTGATGTGTCCCGCTCACCACACTTGTAGCATCGCATGCCCTTCCCGCCACCTTGATTTGGACCTGCTGTTGCCCCCAAATCCCCTGGTGTATCATCTTTCTCTACGATTCACTCTGCGAATAGTTAACATCCGGTTAACATCCACACAGTGAAACCTCTCACACTAGCACAATGTCGCACTTTGCTATCATCCGCCGCTATTATCCTTGCAGAGATTCAACAGCCCAGCCCAAATAGTACTGATCAGATAATTCCCAGGAAAGGCTAGAGACATACCTCACAACACTACTGTCATAACTCGCCATAACTCCACCGCCGCACAAGCTGCGCCCGATTCCGAGCATCCTATCAAGGATAACCATCTTGTACCATTATTTCTTCGGCACAAGGCATCATCTCATTAAATCTAACTCTGACGCTGGCTCCCCCCGATCGTTGATCCTTTTTGAAATCCTTCTGATGTCGAAGTTCGGACACAGCTGCAACCACAAAGCATATTCAGAATACCAGCAGGGTTTGGCTCTGATACAACTTGTTGGAATTGAGCGGTAATATTTAATTCTGGGCCAGCGGTAGTTGTATTTGGACCCCCGACAATTTATCGAGATATTAGTTAAAGCCTAAATGACACCGAGAAAACACCGAGATTTTTACGTGGTTTGGCTAATACCGCCTACCTCCACGGAGAGACAATAGTTTTACTATATTTGAGAATATTACACCGTACAACATAACGCTCTTGTTTAAATCCAAACTCGAGACCCCTTACCCGACCCGGATAATGTTTTTATACTCACTCTCCACTACTGTAAAAACTACACCCACTCTCACCCTTATCCACCCGGACAAGATTTTTCTTCTTTTTCTTTCTCTCCTCTCATCTCTCTCTCTCTCTCTCTCTCTCTCTCTCTCTCTCTCTCTCTTTGATTTTTGGGGTATTAAATACATTGGGCTAGGTAGCCTATTTATAGGCATATAAGGAGAACAAAACGTCATTGCATAACTCATTAGAGAACAAATCCAAATTGAACACCTGCTTTCATTCCATAGCTCATTAGAGGACAAATCCAAATTGAACACCTATTGCTTTCTTTTCCATTGCTTTCTTTTCCATGTAGAAAAGTCAACACCTAGACCTTGTAATCATTGGAAGTGATATAAATTACAAATGCTTGCATTATAATAATATTGGGTGAAGTTTGATCATCGTTTTGTTGAAATTCAAAATTATACTCCCTCCGATTGTATTTAGAAGTCGTTTTAGATATCTAATTTTGTTTCTAATTAGAAGATTTCAATACAAATATTTACTATATTTCCAATTTTACCCTTTCCAAATAAATGGAAAGTAAGTATATTAAATAGTCTTAAGCAATTAATGAGGGGCTATATTAGACATTTTATTCTATTTCCTAATATTAAGTGAAAAATCCTTAAACGACTTCTAAATTAAATCGGGGGGGGGGAGTATTTGACTAGATTTACCCAATGGAGAAAAATGCAACTTAAATTTAATATTTAAGTATGTTAGCCAACTAAGCATTTATCCACTTATTCATGACAAGTATATAATGGGTACTAAATAATGTATTCTAGGCCGTTATATGTAATTAAAAAAAACTGAAATATTGGATACATATCCCTAACTAATTATGCAAATATCCAAATATGTGGTTCATCGAATTAATTACGAAACTATGTACTTTATCAAGTGTCAATTACAAGAGTAGGCACTGTGTGTATTTCATATCAAAAGTAGGCATCCTTATATTTTTTGAATTAATTTTATGCACAAAGTTATTAAAGAATAACAATCTTTTTATTTTATTTCCTTTTTATGAATTAATTTTGTATCCGAATTGAAGATGAAATACGAATTAAACATACGATCTATACAAAAAAAAAAAATTTATTGTGTGGTATTAGCGGATTTTTTAATTCATTTCATATTAAGAAAATCATTTTGCCAATTAGAAATCAGCCAAGAACCGAAATCGAACCAGTAATTCAAAGAAATAGAATAGCTTCGATCAACGTAAAAACTCATAACCAAAACCACTAAGTATAATATATATTTAATTAAGTTAATAACTAATTTAATATATAAATTCAAATATTGCTCCATACCTGATTCGAATCAAGTCTTGATTTTTTGCTTCGAAACCGAGATAATGACACGGAACCAAAATCGATAAGAATTATCTGTATGTCAAATTCAACACCTTATTAGGTTCCAGAAATGATAAAATCAATCGAACCGAGCCTAACTTGTGGTTAACCGAAAATTTTAATTTAAATTTTTTGAAACTACTACCAAACGAAACATTTGGTTCGGTGATTATTAGGGAAAATTTTCAGTTTGTTTAAATAGCATTTAATATTTTAGTTATTGATATATAATATCGTATTAAAACAAACAATAAATAGCACTTTTTTTGTTCCGGACCGAATCGAAATAAAATTTAGTTACAAAA